>BMAO01018651.1:0-16651 GCA_019973975.1 Trichonephila clavata | reverse complement strand
CTTTCCTCTCCGCTTAGCCCGGCGTTGCACGGGCTTTTACCGAGTGAATAACTTCATCCCCATGGAAATTTCGTGTTTCCCTCAGGCCGATAGCTCTTATGTGCGCGATGTGAGGGATTTCTTTAACTATGTCATTAAACTCCCTTTTTCGAAATTTGTTCTTGCGTTGGTGTGGTGTTCTAATTATTAGAGATGGGTGAAAGCGCAGGTGTCGTCCTCGTCATTTGACCATGGTTGAAATTTCGAGGTCCATCGCCAATACCCTCGAATAGGCGAACAGTGCGAATTAAAAAATAATCACTCAGTTTTCAGTTCTTTCGTTGCAATTTGTAGTCCCCGGAAACGAAACGTAGCTTTTTAAAGATAGTTGTATGTTGAAAAAAGACAGAAAAGTAGAAATTTTTCAATTTCACTACTATTTTAAATATTGAAGTAAATTGTGAGGATTTTTAGAAATATTCGACACATGGGAAAATGCTTCATGCAATTATCTTTATAAAAGAAGAAATTATTAAATGATTGTTTTAAGTATTTTGAGTGTTTTATTAAATTTGTTTATTTTAAATGAATCTCAGAAATGCATTGAATGCATTTTAATTTTAAAAATATATTAATTTAAATCCATTATCAATAATATAATAAAAAAAATTCTACAGATAGCTCTTGAAACATTTGGATGTTTGATTAAAATATATAATTGTTAAAAATCCACTTTGGGGGAAAACCTAGTTATATGCTAACATTCACTGAAAAAAACATTCAAAAGAAAAAAATACTATTTGATAAAACATTTAATTTTTAAATTTTAATTTTATAGTTTTTCATTCCACTCTGTGTTAAAATTATTTAAACACGTATCTGCGAAAAAAATTATATTATACAAAACTAACTTATTAATTATTTTTAATAAAATTGATTAAAAATGCTCATTTAGCAATTAATTGTGACATACCATTTGCTTACATAATGGAAGCACTGAAAATGAAGTAAATTTCAGATCAGTGGGGATGCAGCAAGTGAATTCAATCATTGAAGAAGAGAGAATTAATTTACGGGTGGGAAAAATAAGCAGAAATGAACAAAATCGAATTGTTGAAATAGATAGAAATTACTTTGAATGATTAAAAATCAGAAAAAAACATTTTAGAAGGCAAAAAAAAAAGTACATTATAAAATAACAGAGGATCATGTTAAAATAAGTATTTATTAGTAAAATTAATTTACGTGGGAAAAATTAGCAGAAATGAAAAAAAAAAGATCATCGCCGATTGGAACTCTCAGAGACACGATTTGCTTTACGGCAATAAATAGGCAACAATAATGAATCGGAGGACGAAAAAGTAATTTTTTCACTCGCATTTTTTTTTTTTACTCGCCAAAGTTACTGATTTCCCCCTGTTTAAGGCAGAATTTTTTTTGTGTAACCCTTGAATTAGATGCGGTCGAAGACGAAACATGTCAGAAGTCTTTGGCGCAAAGCTAATTTTCGACGCCAATGTTTGGCAAAATGTAAAATCGCGTATTTTGGATTATTTTAAAAATCATTACCTTCATTTAAGGGCATAATTTTTACGTTAATGCTCTCAAACATCACCAACTATTTGCAAAAATAACGTACTTTGATATAAAAACTGTAAAAATTACTACTTTTCAATTTATTTCTCAGAAAAAAATAAGTTTACGAAAATCACAATTTTTTTTTTAAATCCGTAATTTTGAAGCAATTTTTTCAAGCTTCGTATATGTTACGGAAAATATTACTGTACACACGGAAAAAAGATTTTGTGAGATTATCTTCATAAATGACAAAGTTATTCACTGTGAAATAAAAATTAAGAGTACTTTTTAAAAATTCTTTTTAAAAAAAGTTTGGGGAATTTTATTTTTTAAATGAATGGATCTAAAAGAAAAAGGCTTAAAGTTAATTAATGTAGAATATCTATTTAATAACACGAAAAGTAATTCATACCCAATGATTTAGAAATAATTTTCATAAAAACGCATCAGTTTTAACACTATTTTACAAAATTCGAAAAAAATAGAAAATATCGTTATTTTACAAAAACAATTATACCGTGTCGTGGCGAAATAAATGATCTTTCCGATTCTGTAATTTTTTTTTGTCTAAGTTCGACACCGAAAATTAGATGACAATTTTAATATGGTGGAAAACGTAAGATTACCGCTCGGCCGAAACGGAAGGGAAGTTCCGCCAAGTAAACAACCGGCAGGAGTAAAACAATTAGGCGTTTTAAGGTTTTTAATTAATATCTTTTTAACTAATTACAATATCGGAATATAAATGGGCAATACGGCTTACTCGGAAAATTCCCGATCTTTTGGTACCTTCCGCGACTTTTTGCGTGGTGCGGTTCGTGAGAAGATAGACGCACATACATAGATAGGTAGATACGTTTGTTTATCTTCGAATTTTAATAGTGTAAGACTAGCTTTCATGGCCCGGCGTTGTGCGGGCTTATACCGAGGGTATAACTTAATCCCCAGGTTAATTTCCTCCTTTCTTTCTGACGCCAACACTTTTGTGTGTGGTTTTGACGCGTACGATGTGAGTGCATGACCCGTGAGTGCGTGTCATGGCTTTGTCGCTTAACATTTTCCCTTCTCTTCACAAATTCAACAATTCCAATATTATTTTTCGAAATTACTTTGATTTCTTTGTTTATTTCCTCTCCGTTTAGCCCGACGTTGCACGGGCTTTTACCGAGTGAATAACTTCATTCCCATGGAAATTTCGTGTTTCCCTCAGGCCGATAGCTCTTATGTGCGCGATGTGAGTGATTTTTTTAACTATGTCATTAGAACTCCCTTTTTTGAAATTTGTTCTTGCGTTGGTGTGGTGTTCTAATTATTAGAGATGGGTGAAAGCGCAGGTGTCGTCCTCGTCACTGGACCATGGTTGAAAATTTCGAGGTCCATCGCCAATAACCCTCGAATAGGCGAACAGTGCGAATTAAAAAATCACTCACTCAGTTTTCAGTTCTTTCGTTGCAATTTTTTAGTCCCCGGAAACGAAAATGTAGCCTTTTTAAAGATAGTTGTATGTTGAAAAAAGACAGAAAAGTAGAAATTTTTCAAATTTCACTACTATTCTAAATATTGAAGTAAAATTGTGAGGATTTTTTGAAATATTCGACACATGGGAAAAATGCTTCATGCAATTATCTTTATAAAAGAAGAAATTATTAAATGATTGTTTTAAGTATTTTGAGTGTTTTATTAAAATTTGTTTATTTTAAATGAATCTCAGAAATGCATTGAATGCATTTTAATTTTAAAAAAATATATTAATTTAAATCCATTATCAATAAATACTAATAAAAAAAATTCTTCAAATAGCTCTTGAAACATTTGGATGTTTGATTAAAAATATATAATTGTTAAAAATCCACTTTTGGGGGAAAACCTAGTTATATGCTAACATTCACTGAAAAAAACATTCAAAAAGAAAAAAATACTATTTGATAAAAACATTTAATTTTTTTAATTTTAATTTTATAGTTTTTCATTCCACTCTGTGTTAAAATTATTTTAACACGTATCTGCGAAAAAAATTATATTATACAAAACTAACTTATTAATTATTTTTAATAAAATTGATTAAAAATGCTCATTTAGCAATTAATTGTGACATACCATTTGCTTACATAATGGAAGCACTGAAAATGAAGTAAATTTCAGATCAGTGGGGATGCAGCAAGTGAATTCAATCATTGAAGAAGAGAGAATTAATTTACGGGTGGGAAAAATAAGCAGAAATGAACAAAATCGAATTGTTGAAATAGATAGAAATTACTTTGAATGATTAAAAATCAGAAAAAAACTTTTAGAAGGCAAAAAAAAAAGTACATTATAAAATAACAGAGGATCATGTTAAAATAAGTATTTATTAGTAAAATTAATTTACGTGGGAAAAATTAGCAGAAATGAAAAAAAAAGATCATCGCCGATTCAAACTCGCAGAGGCACGATTTGCTTTACGGTGTAAATGAAGCGAAGCGCTAACCGATTGTGCTACCGGGACCCGTAGCGAAAAATGAAAATAAGCAACAATAACGAATCGGAGGACGAAAAAGTAATTTTTTCACTCGCATTTTTTTTTACTCGCCAAAGTTACTGATTTCCCCCTGTTTAAGGCATAATTTTTTTAGTGTAACCCTTGAGTTAGATGCGGTCGAAGGCGAAACATGTCAGAAGTCTTGGGCGCAAAGCTAATTTTCGACGCCAATGTTTGGCTAAATGTAAAATCGCGTATTTTGAATTATTTTAAAAATCATTACCATTATTTAAGGGCATAATTTTTACGTTAATGCTCTCAAACATCACCAACTATTTGCAAAAATAACGTACTTTGAAATAAAAACTGTACAAATTACTACTTTTTAATTTATTTCTCAGAAAAAAATAAGTTTACGAAAATCACAATTTTTTTTTTAAATCCGTAATTTTGAAGCAATTTTTTCAAGCTTCGTATATGTTACGGATAATATTACTGTACACACGGAAAAAAGGTTTTGTGAGATTATCTTCATAAATGACGAAGTTATTCACTGTGAAATAAAAATTAAGAGTACTTTTTAAAAATTCTTTTAAAAAAAAGTTTGGGGAATTTTATTTTTTAAATGAATGGATCTAAAAGAAAAAGGCTTAAAGTTAATTAGTGTAGAATATCTATTTAATAACACGAAAAGTAATTCATACCCAATGATTTAGAAATAATTTTCATAAAAACGCATCAGTTTTAACACTATTTTAAAAAATTCGAAAAAAATAGAAAATATCGTTATTTTACAAAAACAATTATACCGTGTCGTGGCGAAATAAATGATCTTTCCGATTCTGTAATTATTTTTTGTCTAATTTCGACACAGAAAATTAGATGACAATTTTAATATGGTGGAAAACGTAAGATTACCGCTCGGCCGAAACGGAAGGGAAGTTCCGCCAAGTAAACAACCGGCAGGAGTAAAACAATTAGGCGTTTTAAGGTTTTTAATTAATATCTTTTTAACTAATTACAATATCGGAATATAAATGGGCATTACAGCTTACTCGGAAAATTCCCGATCTTTTGGTACCTTCCGCGTTTTTCTGCGTGGTGCGGTTCGTGAGAAGATAGACGCACATACATACATACATAGATAGATACGTTTGTTTACCTTCGAATTTTAATAGTGTAAGACTAGCTTTCATGGCCCGGCGTTGCACGGGCTTATACCGAGGGTATAACTTAATCCCCAGGTTAATTTCCTCCTTTCTTTCTGACGCCAACACTTTTGTGTGTGGTTTTGACGCGTACGATGTGAGTGCATGACCCGTGAGTGCGTGTCATGGCTTTGTCGCTTAACATTTTCCCTTCTCTTCACAAATTCAACACTTCCAATATTATTTTTCGAAATTACTTTGATTTCTTTGTTTCTTTCCTCTCCGCTTAGCCCGGCGTTGCACGGGCTTTTACCGAGTGAATAACTTCATCCCCATGGAAATTTCGTGTTTCCCTCAGGCCGATAGCTCTTATGTGCGCGATGTGAGGGATTTCTTTAACTATGTCATTAAAACTCCCTTTTTCGAAATTTGTTCTTGCGTTGGTGTGGTGTTCTAATTATTAGAGATGGGTGAAAGCGCAGGTGTCGTCCTCGTCATTTGACCATGGTTGAAAATTTCGAGGTCCATCGCCAATAACCCTCGAATAGGCGAACAGTGCGAATTAAAAAATCACTCACTCAGTTTTCAGTTCTTTCGTTGCAATTTTTTAGTCCCCGGAAACGAAAACGTAGCCTTTTTAAAGATAGTTGTATGTTGAAAAAAGACAGAAAAGTAGAAATTTTTCAAATTTCACTACTATTTTAAATATTGAAGTAAAATTGTGAGGATTTTTTGAAATATTCGACACATGGGAAAAATGCTTCATGCAATTATCTTTATAAAAGAAGAAATTATTAAATGATTGTTTTAAGTATTTTGAGTGTTTTATTAAAATTTGTTTATTTTAAATGAATCTCAGAAATGCATTGAATGCATTTTAATTTTAAAAAAATATATTAATTTAAATCCATTATCAATAAATACTAATAAAAAAAATTCTACAGATAGCTCTTGAAACATTTGGATGTTTGATTAAACATATATAAGTGTTAAAAATCCACTTTTGGGGGAAAACCTAGTTATATGCTAACATTCACTGAAAAAAACATTCAAAAAGAAAAAAATACTATTTGATAAAAACATTTAATTTTTTTAATTTTAATTTTATAGTTTTTCATTCCACTCTGTGTTAAAATTATTTAAACACGTATCTGCGAAAAAAATTATATTATACAAAACTAACTTATTAATTATTTTTAATAAAATTGATTAAAAATGCTCATTTAGCAATTAATTGTGACATACCATTTGCTTACATAATGGCAGCACTGAAAATGAAGTAAATTTCAGATCAGTGGGGATGCAGCAAGTGAATTCAATCATTGAAGAAGAGAGAATTAATTTACGGGTGGGAAAAATAAGCAGAAATGAACAAAATCGAATTGTTGAAAAAGATAGAAATTACTTTGAATGATTAAAAATCAGAAAAAAACCTTTTAGAAGGCAAAAAAAAAGTACATTTAAATAACAGAGGATCATGTTAAAATAAGTATTTATTAGTAAACTTAATTTACGTGGGAAAAATTAGCAGAAATGAAAAAAAAGAGATCATCGCCGATTCGAACTCGCAGAGACACGATTTGCTTCACGGTGTAAATGAAGCGAAGCGCTAACCGATTGTGCTACGGGACCGTAGCGAAAAATGAAAATAGGCAACAATAATGAATCGGAGGACGAAAAAGTAATTTTTTCACTCGCATTTTTTTTTTTACTCGCCAAAGTTACTGATTTCCCCCTGTTTAAGGCAGAATTTTTTTAGTGTAACCCTTGAGTTAGATGCGGTCGAAGGCGAAACATGTCAGAAGTCTTGGCGCAAAGCTAATTTTCGACGCCAATGTTTGGCTAAATGTAAAATCGCGTATTTTGAATTATTTTAAAAATCATTACCTTATTTAAGGGCATAATTTTTACGTTAATGCTCTCAAACATCACCAACTATTTGCAAAAATAACGTACTTTGAAATAAAAACTGTACAAATTACTACTTTTTAATTTATTTCTCAGAAAAAAATAAGTTTACGAAAATCACAATTTTTTTTTTAAATCCGTAATTTTGAAGCAATTTTTTCAAGCTTCGTATATGTTACGGATAATATTACTGTACACACGGAAAAAAGGTTTTGTGAGATTATCTTCATAAATGACGAAGTTATTCACTGTGAAATAAAAATTAAGAGTACTTTTTAAAAATTCTTTTAAAAAAAGTTTGGGGAATTTTATTTTTTAAATGAATGGATCTAAAAGAAAAAGGCTTAAAGTTAATTAGTGTAGAATATCTATTTAATAACACGAAAAGTAATTCATACCCAATGATTTAGAAATAATTTTCATAAAAACGCATCAGTTTTAACACTATTTTACAAAATTCGAAAAAAATAGAAAATATCGTTATTTTACAAAAACAATTATACCGTGTCGTGGCGAAATAAATGATCTTTCCGATTCTGTAATTATTTTTTGTCTAATTTCGACACCGAAAATTAGATGACAATTTTAATATGGTGGAAAACGTAAGATTACCGCTCGGCCGAAACGGAAGGGAAGTTCCGCCAAGTAAACAACCGGCAGGAGTAAAACAATTAGGCGTTTTAAGGTTTTTAATTAATATCTTTTTAACTAATTACAATATCGGAATATAAATGGGCAATACGCTTACTCGGAAAATTCCCGATCTTTTGGTACCTTCCGCGACTTTCTGCGTGGTGCGGTTCGTGAGAAGATAGACGCACATACATACATACATAGATAGATACGTTTGTTTACCTTCGAATTTTAATAGTGTAAGACTAGCTTTCATGGCCCGGCGTTGCACGGGCTTATACCGAGGGTATAACTTAATCCCCATGTTAATTTCCTCCTTTCTTTCTGACGCCAACACTTTTGTGTGGTTTTGACGCGTACGATGTGAGTGCATGACCCGTGAGTGCGTGTCATGGCTTTGTCGCTTAACATTTTCCCTTCTCTTCACAAATTCAACACTTCCAATATTATTTTTCGAAATTACTTTGATTTCTTTGTTTCTTTCCTCTCCGCTTAGCCCGGCGTTGCACGGGCTTTTACCGAGTGAATAACTTCATCCCCATGAAAATTTCGTGTTTCCCTCAGGCCGATAGCTCTTATGTGCGCGATGTGAGTGATTTCTTTAACTATGTCATTAAAACTCCCTTTTTCGAAATTTGTTCTTGCGTTGGTGTGGTGTTCTAATTATTAGAGATGGGTGAAAGCGCAGGTGTCGTCCTCGTCATTTGACCATGGTTGAAAATTTCGAGGTCCATCGCCAATAACCCTCGAATAGGCGAACAGTGCGAATTAAAAAATCACTCACTCAGTTTTCAGTTCTTTCGTTGCAATTTTTTAGTCCCCGGAAACGAAAACGTAGCCTTTTTAAAGATAGTTGTATGTTGAAAAAAGACAGAAAAGTAGAAATTTTTCAAATTTCACTACTATTTTAAATATTGAAGTAAAATTGTGAGGATTTTTTGAAATATTCGACACACGGGAAAAATGCTTCATGCAATTATCTTTATAAAAGAAGAAATTATTAAATGATTGTTTTAAGTATTTTGAGTGTTTTATTAAAATTTGTTTATTTTAAATGAATCTCAGAAATGCATTGAATGCATTTTAATTTTAAAAAAATATATTAATTTAAATCCATTATCAATAAATACTAATAAAAAAAATTCTACAGATAGCTCTTGAAACATTTGGATGTTTGATTAAACATATATAAGTGTTAAAAATCCACTTTTGGGGGAAAACCTAGTTATATGCTAACATTCACTGAAAAAAACATTCAAAAAGAAAAAAATACTATTTGATAAAAACATTTAATTTTTTTAATTTTAATTTTATAGTTTTTCATTCCACTCTGTGTTAAAATTATTTAAACACGTATCTGCGAAAAAAATTATATTATACAAAACTAACTTATTAATTATTTTTAATAAAATTGATTAAAAATGCTCATTTAGCAATTAATTGTGACATACCATTTGCTTACATAATGGCAGCACTGAAAATGAAGTAAATTTCAGATCAGTGGGGATGCAGCAAGTGAATTCAATCATTGAAGAAGAGAGAATTAATTTACGGGTGGGAAAAATAAGCAGAAATGAACAAAATCGAATTGTTGAAAAGATAGAAATTACTTTGAATGATTAAAAATCAGAAAAAAACCTTTTAGAAAGCAAAAAAAAGTACATTATAAAATAACAGAGGATTATGTTAAAATAAGTATTTATTAGTAAAATTAATTTACGTGGGAAAAATTAGCGAAATGAAAAAAAAGAGATCATCGCCGATTCGAACTCGCAGAGACACGATTTGCTTTACGGTGTAAATGAAGCGAAGCGCTAACCGATTGTGCTACGGGACAGTAGCGAAAAATGAAAATAGGCAACAATAATGAATCGGAGGACAAAAAAGTAATTTTTTCACTCGCATTTTTTTTTTTTACTCGTTAAAGTTACTGATTTCCCCCTGTTTAAGGCAGAATTTTTTTAGTGTAACCCTTGAGTTAGATGCGGTCGAAGGCGAAACATGTCAGAAGTCTTGGGCGCAAAGCTAATTTTCGACGCCAATGTTTGTCTAAATGTAAAATCGCGTATTTTGAATTATTTTAAAAATCATTACCTTCATTTAAGGGCATAATTTTTACGTTAATGCTCTCAAACATCACCAACTATTTGCAAAAATAACGTACTTTGAAATAAAAACTGTACAAATTACTACTTTTTAATTTATTTCTCAGAAAAAAATAAGTTTACGAAAATCACAATTTTTTTTTTAAATCCGTAATTTTGAAGCAATCTTTTCAAGCTTCGTATATGTTACGGATAATATTACTGTACACACGGAAAAAAGGTTTTATGAGATTATCTTCATAAATGACGAAGTTATTCAATGTGAAGTAAAAATTAAGACTACTTTTTAAAAATTCTTTTAAAAAAAGGTTTGGGGAATTTTATTTTTTAAATGAATGGATCTAAAAGAAAAAGGCTTGAAGTTAATTAGTGTAGAATATCTATTTAATAACACGAAAAGTAATTCATACCCAATGATTTAGAAATAATTTTCATAAAAACGCATCAGTTTTAACACTATTTTAAAAATTCGAAAAAAATAGAAAATATCGTTATTTTACAAAAACAATTATACCGTGTCGTGGCGAAATAAATGATCTTTCCGATTCTGTAATTATTTTTTGTCTAATTTCGACACCGAAAATTAGATGACAATTTTAATATGGTGGAAAACGTAAGATTACCGCTCGGCCGAAACGGAAGGGAAGTTCCGCCAAGTAAACAACCGGCAGGAGTAAAACAATTAGGCGTTTTAAGGTTTTTAATTAATATCTTTTTAACTAATTACAAAATCGGAATATAAATGGGCAATATGGCTTACTCGGAAAATTCCCGATCTTTTGGTACCTTCCGCGACTTTCTGCGTGGTGCGGTTCGTGAGAAGATAGACGCACATACATACATACATAGATAGATACGTTTGTTTACCTTCGAATTTTAATAGTGTAAGACTAGCTTTCATGGCCCGGCGTTGCACGGGCTTATACCGAGGGTATAACTTAATCCCCATGTTAATTTCCTCCTTTCTTTCTGACGCCAAAAATTTTGTGTTTTTGACGCGTACGATGTGAGTGCATGACCCGTGAGTGCGTGTCATGGCTTTGTCGCTTAACATTTTCCCTTCTCTTCATAGATTCAACACTTCCAATATTATTTTTCGAAATTACTTTGATTTCTTTGTTTCTTTCCTCTCCGCTTAGCCCGGCGTTGCACGGGCTTTTACCGAGTGAATAACTTCATCCCCATGAAAATTTCGTGTTTCCCTCAGGCCGATAGCTCTTATGTGCGCGATGTGAGTGATTTCTTTAACTATGTCATTAAAACTCCCTCTTTCGAAATTTGTTCTTGCGATGGTGTGGTGTTCTAATTATTAGAGATGGGTGAAAGCGCAGGTGTCGTCCTCGTCACTTGACCATGGTTGAAAATTTCGAGGTCCATCGCCAATAACCCTCGAATAGGCGAACAGTGCGAATTAAAAAATCACTCACTCAGTTTTCAGTTCTTTCGTTGCAATTTTTTAGTCCCCGGAAACGAAAATGTAGCCTTTTTAAAGATAGTTGTATGTTGAAAAAAGACAGAAAAGTAGAAATTTTTCAAATTTCACTACTATTTTAAATATTGAAGTAAAATTGTGAGGATTTTTTGAAATATTCGACACACGGGAAAAATGCTTCATGCAATTATCTTTATAAAAGAAGAAATTATTAAATGATTGTTTTAAGTATTTTGAGTGTTTTATTAAAATTTGTTTATTTTAAATGAATCTCAGAAATGCATTGAATGCATTTTAATTTTAAAAAAATATATTAATTTAAATCCATTATCAATAAATACTAATAAAAAAAATTCTACAGATAGCTCTTGAAACATTTGGATGTTTGATTAAACATATATAAGTGTTAAAAATCCACTTTTGGGGGAAAACCTAGTTATATGCTAACATTCACTGAAAAAAACATTCAAAAAGAAAAAAATACTATTTGATAAAAACATTTAATTTTTTTAATTTTAATTTTATAGTTTTTCATTCCACTCTGTGTTAAAATTATTTAAACACGTATCTGCGAAAAAAATTATATTATACAAAACTAACTTATTAACTATTTTTAATAAAATTGATTAAAAATGCTCATTTAGCAATTAATTGTGACATACCATTTGCTTACATAATGGCAGCACTGAAAATGAAGTAAATTTCAGATCAGTCTGGATGCAGCAAGTGAATTCAATCATTGAAGAAGAGAGAATTAATTTACGGGTGGGAAAAATAAGCAGAAATGAACAAAATCGAATTGTTGAAACAGATAGAAATTACTTTGAATGATTAAAAATCAGAAAAAAACCTTTTAGAAGGAAAAAATAAAGTACATTATAAAATAACAGAGGATCATGTTAAAATAAGTATTTATTAGTAAAATTAATTTACGTGGGAAAAATTAGCGGAAATGAAAAAAAAGAGATCATCGCCGATTCGAACTCGCAGAGACACGATTTGCTTTACGGTGTAAATGAAGCGAAGCGCTAACCGATTGTGCTACTGGGACAAGTAGCGAAAAATGAAAATAGGCAACAATAATGAATCGGAGGACAAAAAAGTAATTTTTTCACTCGCATTTTTTTTTTTTTACTCGTTAAAGTTACTGATTTCCCCCTGTTTAAGGCAGAATTTTTTTAGTGTAACCCTTGAGTTAGATGCGGTCGAAGGCGAAACATGTCAGAAGTCTTGGCGCAAAGCTAATTTTCGACGCCAATGTTTGGCTAAATGTAAAATCGCGTATTTTGAATTATTTTAAAAATCATTACCTTCATTTAAGGGCATAATTTTTACGTTAATGCTCTCAAACATCACCAACTATTTGCAAAAATAACGTACTTTGAAATAAAAAATGTACAAATTACTACTTTTTAATTTATTTCTCAGAAAAACATAAGTTTACGAAAATCACAATTTTTTTTTTAAATCCGTAATTTTGAAGCAATCTCTTCAAGCTTCGTATATGTTACGGATAATATTACTGTACACACGGAAAAAAGGTTTTGTGAGATTATCTTCATAAATGACGAAGTTATTCAATGTGAAGTAAAAATTAAGACTACTTTTTAAAAATTCTTTAAAAAAAAGTTTGGGGAATTTTATTTTTTAAATGAATGGATCTAAAAGAAAAAGCTTGAAGTTAATTAGTGTAGAATATCGATTTAATAACACGAAAAGTAATTCATACCCAATGATTTAGAAATAATTTTCATAAAAACGCATCAGTTTTAACCGAAAAAAATAGAAAATATCGTTATTTTACAAAAACAATTATACCGTGTCGTGGCGAAATAAATGATCTTTCCGATTCTGTAATTATTTTTTGTCTAATTTCGAAACCGAAAATTAGATGACAATTTTAGTATGGTGGAAAACGTAAGATTACCGCTCGGCCGAAACGGAAGGGAAGTTCCGCCAAGTAAACAACCGGCAGGAGTAAAACAATTAGGCGTTTTAAGGTTTTTAATTAATATCTTTTTAACTAATTACAATATCGGAATATAAATGGGCAATACGGCTTCCCCGGAAAATTCCCGATCTTTTGGTACCTTCCGCGACTTTCTGCGTGGTGCGGTTCGTGAGAAGATAGACGCACATACATACATACATAGATAGATACGTTTGTTTACCTTCGAATTTTAATAGTGTAAGACTAGCTTTCATGGCCCGGCGTTGCACGGGCTTATACCGAGGGTATAACTTAATCCCCATGTTAATTTCCTCCTTTCTTTCTGACGCCAACACTTTTGTGTGGTTTTGACGCGTACGATGTGAGTGCATGACCCGTGAGTGCGTGTCATGGCTTTGTCGCTTAACATTTTCCCTTCTCTTCACAAATTCAACACTTCCAATATTATTTTTCGAAATTACTTTGATTTCTTTGTTTCTTTCCTCTCCGCTTAGCCCGGCGTTGCACGGGCTTTTACCGAGTGAATAACTTCATCCCCATGAAAATTTCGTGTTTCCCTCAGGCCGATAGCTCTTATGTGCGCGATGTGAGTGATTTCTTTAACTATGTCATTAAAACTCCCTTTTTCGAAATTTGTTCTTGCGTTGGTGTGGTGTTCTAATTATTAGAGATGGGTGAAAGCGCAGGTGTCGTCCTCGTCACTTGACCATGGTTGAAAATTTCGAGGTCCATCGCCAATAACCCTCGAATAGGCGAACAGTGCGAATTAAAAAATCACTCACTCAGTTTTCAGTTCTTTCGTTGCAATTTTTTAGTCCCCGGAAACGAAAATGTAGCCTTTTTAAAGATAGTTGTATGTTGAAAAAAGACAGAAAAGTAGAAATTTTTCAAATTTCACTACTATTTTAAATATTGAAGTAAAATTGTGAGGATTTTTTGAAATATTCGACACACGGGAAAAATGCTTCATGCAATTATCTTTATAAAAGAAGAAATTATTAAATGATTGTTTTAAGTATTTTGAGTGTTTTATTAAAATTTGTTTATTTTAAATGAATCTCAGAAATGCATTGAATGCATTTTAATTTTAAAAAAATATATTAATTTAAATCCATTATCAATAAATACTAATAAAAAAAATTCTACAGATAGCTCTTGAAACATTTGGATGTTTGATTAAACATATATAAGTGTTAAAAATCCACTTTTGGGGGAAAACCTAGTTATATGCTAACATTCACTGAAAAAAACATTCAAAAAGAAAAAAATACTATTTAATAAAAACATTTAATTTTTTTAATTTTAATTTTATAGTTTTTCATTCCACTCTGTGTTAAAATTATTTAAACACGTATCTGCGAAAAAAATTATATTATACAAAACTAACTTATTAACTGATTTTAATAAAATTGATTAAAAATGCCCATTTAGCAATTAATTTTGACATACCATTTGCTTACATAATGGCAGCACTGAAAATGAAGTAAATTTCAGATCAGTGGGGATGCAGCAAGTCAATTTAATCATTGAAGAAGAGAGAATTAATTTACGGGTGGGAAAAATAAGCAGAAATGAACAAAATCGAATTGTTGAAACACATAGAAATTACTTTGAATGATTAAAAATCAGAAAAAAACCTTTTAGAAGGAAAAAATAAAGTACATTATAAAATAACAGAGGATCATGTTAAAATAAGTATTTATTAGTAAAATTAATTTACGTGGGAAAAATTAGCGGAAATGAAAAAAAAGAGATCATCGCCGATTCGAACTCGCAGAGACACGATTTGCTTTACGGTGTAAATGAAGCGAAGCGCTAACCGATTGTGCTACTGGGACAAGTAGCGAAAAATGAAAATAGGCAACAATAATGAATCGGAGGACAAAAAAGTAATTTTTTCACTCGCAATTTTTTTTTTTTACTCGTTAAAGTTACTGATTTCCCCCTGTTTAAGGCAGAATTTTTTTAGTGTAACCCTTGAGTTAGATGCGGTCGAAGGCGAAACATGTCAGAAGTCTTGGGCGCAAAGCTAATTTTCGACGCCAATGTTTGGCTAAATGTAAAATCGCGTATTTTGAATTATTTTAAAAAAATCATTACCTTCATTTAAGGGCATAATTTTTACGTTAATGCTCTCAAACATCACCAACTATTTGCAAAAATAACGTACTTTAAAATAAAAAATGTACAAATTACTACTTTTTAATTTATTTCTCAGAAAAACATAAGTTTACGAAAATCACAATTTTTTTTTTATATCCGTAATTGTGAAGCAATTTTTTCAAGCTTCGTATATGTTACGGATAATATTACTGTACACACGGAAAAAAGGTTTTGTGTGATTATCTTCATAAATGACGAAGTTATTCAATGTGAAGTAAAAATTAAGACTACTTTTTAAAAATTCTTTTAAAAAAAGTTTAGGGAATTTTATTTTTTAAATGAATGGATCTAAAAGAAAAAGCTTGAAGTTAATTAGTGTAGAATATCGATTTAATAACACGAAAAGTAATTCATACCCAATGATTTAGAAATAATTTTCATAAAAACGCATCAGTTTTAACCGAAAAAAATAGAAAATATCGGTATTTTACAAAAACAATTATACCGTGTCGTGGCGAAATAAATGATCTTTCCGATTCTGTAATTATTTTTTGTCTAATTTCGAAACCGAAAATTAGATGACAATTTTAGTATGGTGGAAAACGTAAGATTACCGCTCGGTCGAAACGGAAGTGAAGCTCCGCCAAGTAAACAACCGGCAGGAGTAAAACAATTAGGCGCGTTTAAAGTTTTTAATTAATATCTTTTTAACTAATTACAATATCGGAATATAAATGGGCAATACGGCTTCCCCGGAAAATTCCCGATCTTTTAGTACCTTCCGCGACTTTCTGCGTGGTGCGGTTCGTGAGAAGATAGACGCACATACATACCTACATAGATAGATACGTTTGTTTACCTTCGAATTTTAATAGTGTAAGACTAGCTTTCATGGCCCGGCGTTGCACGGTTTTATACCGAGGGTATAACTTAATCCCCATGTTAATTTCCTCCTTTCTTTCTGACGCCAACACTTTTGTGTGGTTTTGACGCGTACGATGTGAGTGCATGACCCGTGAGTGCGTGTCATGGCTTTGTCGCTTAACATTTTCCCTTCTCTTCACAAATTCAACACTTCCAATATTATTTTTTGAAATTACTTTGATTTCTTTGTTTCTTTCCTCTCCGCTTAGCCCGACGTTGCACGTGCTTTTACCGAGTGAATAACTTCATCCCCAAGAAAATTTCGTGTTTCCCTCAGGCTGATAGCTCTTACGTGCGCGATGTGAGTGATTTCTTTAACTATGTCATTAAAACTCCCTTTTTCGAAATTTGTTCTTGCGTTGGTGTGGTGTTCTAATTATTAGAGATGGGTGAAAGCGCAGGTGTCGTCCTCGTCACTTGACCATGGTTGAA
>BMAO01018650.1:0-159439 GCA_019973975.1 Trichonephila clavata | reverse complement strand
TGAACGGCAGCTAGACATCTACTGCCCACTAGCAGCAATGCAACCAACTTATAATTTCATTTATCTTTTCTTTTATTCCCCTGTTTTTGCCCCAAAGAGTCCCTTACGCTCATATATTCCTATACAATAAATGATTGTTACAATGTCTTGTATTTACCCTTAAAGTTTGTACCATGAATTCGGGACCACCGAATAAGGATGATCAATTATAATATAAATAAAAAAATGACTTATCTGATGGATTGAAACTCTGAGAACTTTATTCTAAAAAGTGACAGAAGCACCTATATAAGTTGATGAGATCAAATCTGAAGATTAGTGAGATTTTTCTGAAAGCTTTCTATTGTTAAGGTACCTGACCACCCCAAATTGTGAATGTTGCCAAATTTTTTTTTATGATTTTGTTTTATAGAATATCTTATTAGCTTTATAAAAATACTAAGTTTATTATTTTCTGATTGCTAGAACAAAAACTACACGTGTTTTAGTAAAAATAGATGCCTTTACTTGAAGCAAGATATCATATATATATATAATATAATAATATATAATATTATTTAAACGCGTTTTACTCGAAATGTGTGTTTTTTTTTTAAATTCTCAAACGGAGACAGCGATTGCTCAAAAACTTTTGAAAATAATTAACTGAAATTTTTTGTGTATGTTCTGTATACTCTTAGAAATTTTTTAACCTTCAGATTTATCAATCATTGTTTTATTACAAAATTTACAGTTACTTATGTTAATATAACACTGTCATTTTAAGCAATTTCATATAATAACTAAGATAAAATGCTCTAGTTTTTGTAAAAATTAAAATATCTCTTATCCTGAAGGTCATTTAAAAAATAAATAACATAGCCACATATCAGAATTGAGAAATTGAAAATTTGTTAATAAACTCTTGGTACAGAATGGGCCCCGTTTATATTATTTTTTGGAAATATTTATCCATTTTTTCCAGTGTAGTAATAATAATTTATTTTTATCGTCGTAATTTTAGCATATTTTTCTTAAGATGTACTGAACAAATCTAAAACCACCCAAAAAAACCCTAACCTCCATTTTTTTTAAAAAATAGTTGTCGCAAGTAGTCGGATACCTTAATGTCAATAAGTGATTAATAATAGGAAAAGACCTACCACTAAATAGTAAATAAATCTAATTTTCAAACACGGTACATTTCCACACAGTTAATCATTACCTCTCAATTAACTAACAGCTATCCACTTCTACACCCTTATCTCCCTCTCACTCCCTTTTATTAGAACCTAATTTGCATACGTTTCCATTGAAAGGAGATCGCTTTAACTCTAAATGAAACATCAAAGAATATTACTCCGTGTTAGGTTAAGAAATAATACTCACGAGATAACTCGTTACACATTTATTCAACAATTTAGAATAATGTCTCGAATAAAGCTGCAAAATTATCTTAAAATAAAATCATCTTGTATCTCATTCAACTGAAGCATCTTTTGAAACAAGAATCATGAGTTTAAGCGTTTTATTTATTAATCTAATATCTTAAGTAGAGTTCATTTCATTTCAGTTGTACTTAAAAACATGTGTTCCATTTATTAAAATTCCAAAACTGTCTTATTCTAAAGGTAAAATTAGCATCGTCGATAACTTCAGAGCTGGAAATCGTTAAAAGGATAAAAAGGTATTCAAGATTGGATGCTGTGAAATCGAATATTGTGAAGTGTTCGATATTCATGAAACGAAACCTTGTAACCATAATTTACAAAGCTTATGCATTCAATTAGAAATTAAAGGTTCGAAACTTGTAAAGTGTGTAACTTATTTTCAAATACTAAAACGAAATGTGAAATTGCACAATAATACTTCTATCGAGAATTCGCAATTTGACTAGATAAATAAAGTTGGAAATTTCGTTTATTGATTGAATAAGGGACTGAAATAGACGTGCTTTCAGGGTTAGGAATTCGTTTCTGGTGTTGACGAGTCTTTGGTCTGAGTCCTGGCTCTTAAGTCCTTATGTCGGCATGGTGTAGAAGTTTGGAGAGTAGGTTACCAACTCAGGTGTCATTCTTGTCGCTTGACTATCAAATTACTAAGTCCATCGCTAATAGCCTTAGTACTAAGCGGCCGAGCGTGACGTTGATCCGAAACATGACAAAGTATTTTCAAGAGCTAATTTTTTTCAAAAGGTACCCATAGTTCAATTAAGAACTTCTAATATATAGATAGAAGTGTAGTTTAAAATATGTTAGAATTTTAGTAGAAAAATATTCACGACATATTATAAAAATAACAAAATTTCAGAACAATTTATTTTTTTAGGAAATTTATGTATTTTACTTCATCCTTATTATTTATGTTTCGAACACGTTATCCAGGTTATTTATTAGTTATTTTTACTGACATTACCATATTTTCAATAAAAGTTTTTTTTTTTAAAGAATACAATTTATTAAAAACTTTTTAAACATTTGCTTAGGAACGAAAATTTATTTCGAAAAATACTACACAACTGAAATTGTTTGTATGTCAATGCTAAAAATTTATTATCCTTTTAATAATTTAATTTGAGTTATTTAGATTTAAAAAAATAATTTATTATGAAATTCATTTCAATTATGCCAGCACACTTCGAATCACCTACATTTCTCTGGTTAGGCCAATTTGGAGTATGGTCTCTTTTTATACGCATGCGCTTCCAATTCTAATCTGGACAAGCTTGAGAAAGTCCAGCTGAGTGGTGCTGGACACATTTCAGGACTCCGCCACAACTGACCGAATAACATTGTGCTCTTTCAGAGTAGTATGTTCCTTCTATCGTTGAAAAAAATCTTATTGTCTCCCAATATACATTCATGGACAAAAAAATTAGCTCACAAAGAAATAATTGAGGGATTGTAACGAAACTTGGCATGAAGGTACATATCGGGGAGATATGAAAATGATTGGAAATGCAGCGTGATTGCGCATTACATATACCCGGCAGAGGGCGTTTAATTTCGTTCTCCGTGGGGTATAAAACAGGTCACCAAAACTTGTTTGAGTATGCTGAATAGTTTACAAAGGAAGCGCTGAGGTAGACATGCCATTACACCGTTTTCGAAGATAAATATGAGCAGCTGTCGCAGTTTGAGAGTGGGAGAATCATCAGTATGATGGAAGCTGGGTGGTCAGCTAGGTGAATAGCTCGTCAATCAGGCCGCTCTGATTGTGTTGTGAGGAAGCGTTGGGACCAGTGCATCCGAGAGATGTGATTTACATGAAGACCAGGCTTAGGACGCCCTCGACAGACCAGTCGTCGAGAAGACTACCACATCGTAAGAAATGCACGCGTACAACCAACTGCTTGATCGGTCGCCATCCAGGCACAGGTAGCACCTTCACTAGGGGCCTCGAACCATACGAAGGCGCCTGGCTGAAGGACATTTGCGATCGTGGCACCCATTATGTGTGCTGCCATTGACACCCACCCATGGACGCCTCCGTTTGGAGTAATACAGTTTACGAGGAAACTGGACTGCAGCGGAATGGAACCAGGTCATCTTTAGCAATGAATCCAGGTTCAATCTTAGCAGCAATGACAATCTTGTTCGTGTTTGGAGACCCCATGTAAATGCCTCAATCCTGCCTTTGCTTTACAGCTGCACACTGCTCCCACAGCTGGTGTGATGGTATAGGGTGCCATTGCCTACAATACACGGTCACCCCTAGTATTGATCTGTGGTACCATGACAGCCCAGCGGTATTTCCATGACATCCTGCAGCCACATGTGTTTTTAAATCATCTTTTCTTTTGCCTTTTTCTCTGAAATAAATGATCCTTTTTCTTTGATTTTCTAATCATCTATACAAATAATTAAAATTGAAGTGTCTGTTTGTAATTTCAAATTAGCAGCTTTTTATTAAATGAATTTAAAGGTATGTACGGTACTTATATCAAAAATTCAATTTTTAAAATTTTTGTCTGTCTGTTTGTTCCGGCTAATCTCGGGAACTTCTGGTCCGATTTTAAAAATTCTTTCACCAATGGAAAGCTACATTATCAGCGAGTAACATAGAATATATTTTATTTCTATATTCCTAAGGAAACATAAACTATATGCGGGTAAAACGTTGACGTTGCTTACTCCCCGCCAAGTTGGCGCAAAATTATGCATTTGGTCAATAATGGAAATTTTAATAAACATTTTCTCACACATTTGTAACAAGTAACTGAAACATTGAGTAATTTAGCATCTTTACAAAAAGCAATTTTTTTAAATGGTTTTTTATTGAACTTCTAACGTTTATTACGTTACGTTTGTTAAATGTCAAACTCAAACTTTGAGAAATATCGCCAAGTTGGCTAAGAAGTTCTCAATTCCGACAATGCCAGTTTTCTCCCACTTTTTAAAGAGGGAAATGAAATAAAGTTTTAGTGAATTGCGCGCGTGATTTTGAAAATTCTATGGTAATATTAATTGACAGTTTCATAAAAAGTTTTGATTTATCGAATATTTATTACTTTGAATTTTTTAAACCTAATTATACAATATTCATATTTTGCACAAAATTTTTCACTTATACTGAACCTAGATATTTTGCACAGAGGTATTACTTTGAAGATATATATACTAGATATTTATATGGAGGAGAAGCCATACAATATCACTCGCCGAATAAAATTAGGGAGCTTTACGCAATACTTATTTCATCTTCGGTCTTTCTAATCCTCAAACCTTTTGGAATAAGTACAAAGACTACATGGCGGAAGATATTTTGCGACGAAAAACAACCGAATTTGAATTTCAATGAACACATCTACATCGAAAAGCAATAAAGGTTTTCAGAATAGTTAGGAAAAAGCTACTTGATTTTGGAATGATTAGCCCTAGACGTGTCGACGGAAATGGTTTCGATAATAAAATCACTTGAAAAATTAAGCTACGATTGTATATATTGCAACATCAAGTAACAGAATTTATCCCTCAATTAACTCCAGAACAAAATCACGTTTTCCAAGAAGTGTTACGCAAAATAGAATCTGGCAGTGGTGCACTCTTTTATCTCGAAGTCCCTGGAGGAACAGAAAAAACTTTTTTGCTAAACTTATTATTAATGGCCATCAGAAAAACCTAGAAGATAGCAATTGCTATGGCTTCTTCTGGTATAGCCGCGATTTTACTGACCAACGGTCGTACTGCATATTCCGTTTTAAAATTATCGCTTAATCTTGCATTTGAAGATTCACTTATCTGAAATTTCAGAAAAAATAGCTCTCAAGGCAAGATGCTTCCACAATGCAAGCTTTTAGTGTGGGGTGAAAGTATGATGTCTCACAAGAAAGCTATAGGAGCGTTAAATCGGACTCTTCAGGATTTACAAGAAAGTACATATATTTCGGAGGAATGGTACTTTATTTATAGGATTTATTATTATTTATAGGGAGGAGGTACTTGCGTAAAAATTGAGTCATAAAACGAATATGAGAGAGCATCTTCATAATGACGTAGATTCAGAACATTATGCAGAGACGCAATTGAAAATCGGTTATGGATGTTAGGACGCAAATGCTGGAGGTTATATTTTAGTTCCAGAGAATTTTGTAATGTAGAAGAATATGATGTAAATCTTATTGCTCAAATTTACCCGGGCTTGCAACAAAATTTAAATTGGGATCAGTGGTTGCGCGCAAGATCAATATTGGCGCCTAAAAATGACTTTGTCAATAAAATCAAAACTGAAATTTTAGACGTGTGGGGAAAATGAAGGAATATTTATTAATGGATACAACCATGGATACAGAACACAAAGTACTTCATATCCTACGGAGTTCATAAATTCGCTTGAACTTTCGGGTGCACCCTCATATAAACTTCGATTAAAAATAAATGTACGAGTTATGTTTATGCAAAATATCGATGCTCCTCGACTATATAATGTCATTGTCCATAAAATCAACATTGAAAATTTAAACGACGTGCGGGGAAGGGGGGATGAAGAAATATTTATCAGTGAATACAATCATGGATAAAGAACAAAGTACTTCATATCCCACAGAGTTCTTAAATTCACTTGAACTTTCGGGTGTACCCTCACTTAAACTTCAATTAAAACTAAATGTACCAGTTATACTTATCCAAAATCTCCATGATCCTCGACAATGTAAAGAAACGAGGCTTTGGATCACAAAACTTATGCAGAATATACTTGGTGCCAATATTTCAACATATGTCATGAAAAGGGATAAGTGTTATCATACCTCGGATTCCAAGTATCCCCACTGACCTACCATTTCAATTAAAACGAGTTCAAATTCCAGTTTTACTGTTGCTATACTGTAGCCTGATCGGTGTGTCCAATACCCAAATCTTCGCATATTTGCAACTGACGGAAGAACACATAGTATGGTATACAGTAGCATCTTAGAATAATATTCTGTTTTGAGCTCTTTTAAAGAGAAATTATACATTAAACGTAGATACTTTCGATTTTTAAAAATATTAATACTTTAAGTTATTGATTTTTTGTTGTTAATTATTATAATAAATTTCGTTTTCAGTTTTTTTAAACTGAGCTCAATTTTAGAAATTTTAAATTTTATTTGTTCCAGTCAAGCAATAAAAAAAAATCCCACAATCCAAAATCCACAATCTCGGTAGGCCACTATCCTTCCTCTGTCGAAATCGGATACTTGATCAAAAGCTGATCGCTGTTTTCTACGAGACATAACTGATCGTTTTTTGAAAAAACCACAAGAAAAACACAATTGCCAAACTTGAAATCGTCGAAATCTTCTAGCCTTAAATAGCGCTTTGAGTTGGCGCCACAGGCGTGCGTGATGTGTGCCTGCGCTGAAATTCTAATCATTTGCATATCTCACCTCCGCTAATGCATGCTGTAAATTTCATGTTATTTACGTGCTTCCTTCAGGGTGTTGCATTTACGGTGGCCAGCAGTGTAATTACGACTTGGACAGTTATTTAAAGACATCAACGCGAGCGGAGCCGCGGGTAAAAGCTAGTTTACTTATATGAAAGTAGCCATTACGTATGTAAATTTCGTTTCATTTTGACGGCACCTTCTTGGTGAGCTAATTTTTTTTGTCCATGAGTGTATTATAACTAGCTTTCCAGTTTGGGTAATCCGCTTAGAACTTTTGCGCGTCAGAACTGATAGCTAAGTTTTAAAGAATAACAGCCCATTTTCTTTTGCAAAGACGCTGGGTTTGCTTTTTGCTAATATGAAACCTCATTGGCCTCCTGGACTTTAATCTAAAACTTGCAGGAGTTAATTTTCATGAAGATCTCTTGACTAGAGTTGTAAATACTTTGAATTTCCGGATCTCATCCGACAGTTGGCTTTGGAAACAATCCACAGTATCCCTCAGACATTTTTATAGTTTTAAATTGACAGCGACAGAGGTGATGGGGAATTTTCTGATAGTGGAGTACACACACACATCTAACTCCTAAAGGTGCCGTGAACTGTAAGATTAAAAATCCGAACTTTCTTTGTTTTTAGATCGGATCTTATTGCTATCAGAAAGGGTTTGCACTTCGTATATGAAGCCGACGATAAATGTTATGATGTTTAGACTGTAACCGACAGCCGTGCTTCAGTTCAGAATCTTTCTAATTGGACATGAAAGAGATTCGATCTCAGCACCTTCCGTTACGAAAGCACATAACATAACCACTATTATAAAATGTGATCATCGTAGTATGGAAGTTGTTACTGGCTTATATAGATACCAAAGTCACACATTCCCCTACCAGTGAGTTGGTAAGGCAAACGAATGATATCGTTGTTATGGCAAGCGTGTGAGCTGTTCCGTCACTAGGTTGTAATGGCTTGAGGGTTGCGTCATGTTTAGAGTTGGCTTGTGGGTTGCATCATTCGTGTGTGACGGCTTGTTGATTGCTTCATGTGTCTGACGGTTTTGGTGGCATTTTCGATGGATAGATGGCGCCACGACTCCTGCGCAAATGTTGCGTTTGTTCGAAGTTCTCAGAGTCACCCATGAAGCAGGATTTGTTATCGGTACCTTCCGTTCCGTAAGCACACTCCCTACCCTCAGACCAAAATGATGAGCTTATATGGATACCACAAACACAGACTAGCCTTGGTGTTCTAAATCTTGATCGGATTTGTTTCTTGTTATAGTGTACGTTTTCAGTGGGTTCTTTCCACAGGGGGATTAATGGTGATGAGAAGGCCGATTTCTTGTCCAGGACTGCAGTTGAGGGGGGATGAGCTCTACTGGGACTCTTACGCTAAACGAATTATTCCCCATTATGAAGATTGATCTCAATCAACTTGGAAGAACTCCTCCTAGTCATACTGGGTACTTCAAGAGAAATCCAGGCGGTTCATTCAGGCTTATTCCTAGGAAATATCAGACAGCCTTTTCGTGATTTATGATTGGCCATATAAAAGGCACTCACTTTTTATCAGAGTCAGAAGCTGTTCCCGGAGTACCATTGGTGTTATTACGTTCTAGTCTTCCCTGGTCTTGTCTGGATTTTAAACAGGACGAGATCCTTTAGGTTCCTGTTTTTTTTTAGAGATTTTTGGATTCAAGGAGATTGTCTAGCATTCGTAGAGAATCTGGGATCAGTAATAACAACAACAATTGAGTAATTTTTAATACATAAATTAGGGAGTACAATGTAAAATTTCAGGCTATAAATGTAAATTTGTTATTGTTTTGTTGTTGTTGTTACTAATGCCAACTGTCTGGCGTAGTCAGATCGAGGCCCACGAAATTCATCATGGCATCAGGCTATATTGTACGCCTGTCGTTATCCGTAGCTTTGAGCACCATGCAAGTGACAGTACGATTTGGCTCGAATCCACCCCAATTTTGAGGGAGAGCACCCTGGGAGTGGTAAGGAGCCTCCCACCTCTCTTCTCCTTCCACCAACCTTACGAGAGGACTTGAGGCTCGACGGCTATTTAGAGTACCCCCATGCCGCGAATGCGCTATACATTTACAAACATCCATGCCTTCTTCGGGATTGGAACCCAGGCCCAACGGCATAGCAGGGAGCGACGCTAGCCACTATACCGGATGGGCGACTAAAAAGAATTTTTTGTAGCATTTTATAGTTTTAAACGATAAATATCAGGAATACACAGATATTTACATTAATGTTTTTATATGGATAGTAAATTTTTCCTACCATATATGAGGCTCTATTTAACTACTTTAAAGTGATATGTCTGAAATATGTTATTTCTCTTTAATATACTAAAAATGATTAATTATATTTCAGAAAATTACATAAAGAGGTATGTCCCTTTTTAAGCTAGATTCGTAAATGAATAATAAGCATTTATTTATATTTACCACCAATAAATCGTGATTATTTTCGTGTTATACCATTGTTATATTAAGGGGAATATTTTATCATGCAATTGTGGTGCTAATGATAATATTGCTCTCATAGTACTTTCAAAAGCTAATTTGCAATCAAAAGAATCCACCCGCTGCTTTCTAAAGCAAATTTATGTGTTCTAGACAATCCTGAACTAGACAATCTCCAGAGTTTTAGTTGTAGACATAATTCATAATTAATTCACTATAGTTTTCGAAAAAATGTGCATTTAGATGTAATAAATATATTAGCATTAGTTTGTTTCGAAATTATCCGTAAAAAATTCAATTATTTATGAAATAAACAGGGTAAAAAGAATAATATTTATTGAGCTATATTATTTTGTACACAATGTGTAAAATTAATATAATCATAGTTTATATAATATTCTATGAAATCATTGGAGGAATGTTAAAATAGAGTGTTGAGTTTTGTAAATATTATGTTCGAATAAATGAAAAGTATATGCGGTTTTTTTCTCTGCAGAATATAAAATAATGAAAGCAATAAAAAAATATAACTATAATAGTATTTCAGATGAAAAAAGTTTTTCGTAATATCATTTTTGTATAATGCGCTACTTTCATGCTAGAAAAATAATTTAATTTTTCTCGTGTTTCCTTGAATAAGGCGATTTTGTTAATATTACCTATCGTGCTGTTTTTAATTAGAAAACAATGCATACTGCCTTAAAATTTTTTGCTTTTGTTGAAATAAATTCGATTTTAAGAGATTTCTGTTTTAATTAAAATATTCTTGAATCCGAATTCTCTTTTTACAAATGTGCATCCAGAAAGTCTAGAAACAAAAAGCGTGTAGTAATTAATGTTTCTTTTATCTGCATGTGATAACAAAAGAAGAATCTGATTAAAAAGAAAACGAATTAGAAATTAGAGAATAACTTGATTTAAATTACAACTGTGTAGTTGCAGTGAAAAGGAATATTCAGAATTCTGGCCAAAGGTATTTTTATAAGATTTATTTTTACCTTCATCTTTTGATATCTTTTCTAGAGCTTTCTTCTCCTCGTTGATCGCATAACTTTCGAAAATGCTTCCCCGCATAACTTAAAGGCACGTTTTAACGAACCCAAAAAGTGATAAAGATTGATAATAAAAATTTTCCCCTCAAAGAAAAACATCTTTGTGCGCTATAAACCATATTATGTACTTTTCAAAAAGACGATTGATAATGTGGCTAACAGAGTACTGAAAATACTTATATTGAGAGCAGCATTTCTGGTTTCTGTGATTATATTTTTCTTTTCTGAAGGCAACTGAATCTAAATATATGGTTTACTTAACGTTGAAGTGTATAACATTTGTGTGAGAAACTTCAGCCCATACGAAAGAAGTGTATTTATATATATATATATATATATTCAACATATTTTTTTACAAAAAAGAGTTTCGGTTTTACTTATGGCAGCAATTTATTTTTATGGAACATTCGAAAATATGTAACAGGCAAAATTAAAACTTATAGGATCATGATTATAAATGACATTAAAAAAGATGTTATAAAAACTTGCTGTGAAATAACGCTGATTTTTAGTTGTTTTAAATTGAAAATGTTATGTTTTTATTCTGTTGGAAATTATTTCGGTAGTCAATATACATCAAAATAACATCTTTTTACCAAAGTACGTACCATTTCTGAACGTAGTAAAATGAAAAGTAAGCCATTAAATTATAAGCCCCGTATCGCATAGAAAATTACGATAATAGTTTATATATTTTTTACCAGAGTTAATGGCTCTGAGATATATTTTTAAAAGATTATTAACATGAAGATAAGGAAAAACGAACTAATTCAACATTTATGTAATTTTTTTGTTTTTTCGTAACAAATCTAATTATTTGAAAGAAAGTGTATGGGGTGAAGCATTTTAAATGTATGTGTTATATTGCTAAAATTAATGTGTTTGTGTATTGTTAAAATTAAATAAAGTTTAAAATAATACTTCAATTAAATTTTAAATAAATATTTTTTCCATACTTTCATCTGTTCATTCCAAAAAAATGCATAAAATAATATGACCGTTATAGCAAAGCGTTTTATTTTAAATCTTTTCCATATGCATTTTTCAACAGTTTTTATTATGATTATTAGCCATTTAAAAAGCCATTCAGATTTATGAGTCAAATTCCTTTTAAGGACTTTTACATTTATAAGGAAGAAACGAGCGAAGTCATAACATATATAACGAAAGGTATTATAACAATAAAAAGAAAGCTAATTGCTTGTATGTATATCTAAAATTGTTTAAATGTGAAATATCTTTTGTTTTCAATTCCGCTCTAATGTAGTTTCAAACATCTTTACATCAGAATTACTACATGACACAAAATTATTTAAAATACATTTTAGCTAAGAAGTGTGCATAATAATGTTTAACTTATTCAATGTTTGAAAATCCACTTAAAATGCTATTCTATAAATTAAAGGAAACTACTTAGCTTTTACTCTGTTGTCTATTCATTTTTATGCTGCATACTTCAAAATTGGATACTTATTCATAATCGTAAATGTGAAGGCAAACTGATATTTAAATTTATTTCTTAAACATCTAAATATTTTAAGGGGTAGAAAGAAATACCTTAAAATTTTATACTTATTATTATTTCCTTTCATCTTTTAGACTTTTATTAAAATATTTGATTTACAAATCATCATCTTATTCATTCGCATTCTTTTTCAAATTACACGATGAAATAATATTTATCTAAAAAAAGGTACTTGTCTATTTTATATCATGGGAATTTATTAAATTTTTTGTAAAAGTAATATATCTGCAATAATCTTATTAATATTATCTACATTAAATTTTATCTTTGAATATTCACAACATGAATCATAAATACGAGTGATGAAATAAAAGTTGCTCAAGAGAGCAATAAAATGTTCTAAACAACTTAAAAATCGTCTTAAAATCTTCTAAAATAATCTAAAAATGTTATATTAAGTAAGTTAAAAAATTAATTATAACAATTATGTAATGAATCGTTAATTATCATCAGCTTCAAAAAATGAATAAGCATGATCGTAAAGTTTTACAATATTAAAAAAATTATCAAAAACTATATCAAAATAAAAAAATGAATATATAGAATCCAAAAAATAACGAAGTGTCCTGATGAATATGCATTTCTGTACACTGAGAAGGTCAAAATCATACGAGGTTCTACAGAAAAAAAAACGAGACTGGTCCAATAAATCATCGTACTTACAGAATGAGTTCTCCGCGACAGTATCATCTTCAAAGTAGTTCCATTCAGCATTCGGTGCTGTCATTGCTGGTTACAGTTCTCGAACGAGGTTTTTGAAGTCCCTTTAGATTTTCCTTTTTTTACCTGAACCTCTTTAACTGAGGTAAAATGGGTTCTCTTTGAGCAAGATTTAACTGTAGGAAATGAAAATGTCTCAGGGGGCTAAATAAGGAGAATAAGGAGGACACCCCATCACAGTAATGACTTTGCTGGTCAGAAACTGCCTGAAAGATAAGGCCGTGTGAGCGGATGCACTGTCTTGGTGCAACAGCCATTCATCACTCCCTAATTCTGGTCTTTATTTCCTAATTTTTTCGCAGTCTTTTTTGTACTTCAGTATAGTAGTGTTGATTAACAGTCTGACCACTGATGTGAGTGGAAACCCATTCACATCACGAATTTTGGCTATGTTTTGGTCTGTAACCGCTGACCTTGGATGCCCAGCAGGTTCATCATCTTTCACACTGACCCTTTTCCCCCTGAAAATCTTTTTTACCATTCGAACACATGTGCACGAGACAAAGTGTTATCTCCATAAGCCCCGGTTAATGTTTGAAATATTTTCGTGGCTGATTTCGTAAGTTTCACAAGGAATTTGATGTTGATTCAACATTTTTCTGGTGAAATGTGTTCACTCATTGACTCAATACTCCCAACTGGCATGATCGATTAAAGCGAAACCGGCCGCACGGATAGAGGAGGTGCGTAGGATGACCAAAAACAATTGTTGCCAACTCCACTCTTTTTAAGTTACATACTTAGTCTCGTTTTTTTCGAGCCACACCTTGTGTATTTAAGTACTATTTAATAAAATAATAATTACTAAGAAAAAAATTAATTGAATTTTATCAAATTTTTACTTACCGTATACTCTAGGGTATTAAGTTCGAAGATACTCCGAAAGTTTATTTTTAATTCTTAAGAATTTTTTTTAATATTACTTTAATTTTTTTTTTATTATTTAAAAGTTTTTTTATTTGCTAAATTAACGCGCATCCTTTTTTTTTCTTTGGAGAAACCTGAAATTGTACAAGTGCAATGAATGCTTTTATCTTAAAATTCATTTATTCAATGTCTTATTACAGGCCTTAGAATAATGGTATATTTTTAAAACTACAGCTGAAGAGAAAAGAGTGGAGACAAAATTTATTACATATTTCATTATTGAAAGATAAAAAGGTATACAGTTTATTTTTAAATGAACAGTATGTAGACATAACACGTCTAAATGGCGTAGTTGGTTTGTCGTTGGCCTTGTATGCCTGAAGTTGTGGGTTCGGCCCTGGCCCAAGTAGATGGATTTTTATGATGCAGAAAATCGACAGCTTCCATGTCGTAAGATTAGGCGGCATGTAAAAGATCCTCTGAATGCCTGTTTGGTTGTGTCACATAATCAGAGCTAAGGTGCCTCCTTCTAAGGAGCAAATGACAAAATTAATTGTGGTGATTGGTATTCCACCGATATGGTGCCACACTAAAAAAAGATCTCCGCTCCCGGTGTCGGCGATGGTAAAAAACCAATCCACAGCCCCATTAGAAAAAAATATATATATAAATATTCATATAGGAATCTTATTTTTTTACGATCATCTTTTCTTTATTTTTCTTGTTATTCTTTTTTATGTCAGATGTATAGCGTTTATTATTTTATATTTATTGTTTCTTATAAAATATTTTGATTTTTCAACTTTGAATTTTTTTTTTATGTTAAAAGTGTATGCGTTATACTCTGAAATAAAACGTAATTAAAAATTATGCAAGTTGTGTTTGCTTCAAAAATAATTAGCTTATTGTAAATATGAAACTGAGAATATGGTACTGAGCTGGTGGTAAGATTTGAAAATTGATGCATAACAATTCATATCGTTAAAAGTGATATACGTGTTTCTTCCCAAGTTATTAAAATTCAATTTATCTTTCTTTCCCCCTTAAATTATTAAATTTCGATATATTTTTTGATCTTTAAGACAATATATTATATTATTTGCAGAAGTTTTGTGAATGCATTAAATATACCTTCCCAGATTTTATTCTTTAATTAACTTATAGACTTTAATATATGCATTAATTATGCAAAGACACACAGAATAATCCTTAATTGTTTCCCAAACACGAAAGTTTTCGTCTCTCAGCTGCTTTCATCTCCAGAAGTTGCAATTTTATTATTAATTAATACCTAAATGATGAAGCTGAGGTTTACTCTAAGGGACCGGACCTTATACTCTGAAACAATAACCACGAAATGTTGTAATAAATCAATCACAACATCGGAGCGAAGTTAGTCAAGTGCAATCTGTTTACCTCGTTAAATATTTAATCCGACCCTCACTATGCTGGTCACATACGAAACTATTTGTTTAATAGCTACTTCTTTGAACTTCTATAAGTTCACTATTTCTATCAGCAATTGCAATAGATGAATTTCAGAAGTCTTAGAATTTCAAGCACAATATGAAACACGGTGGTATTTTAAGGAAGTATTGCAATGGACAATTTTCTTCGAGTTGGTAGTTTTTGAGTAAGTCATTCTTATATACTATTTCTTTTCTTAATGCCATGCTTTTCTAAATGCTTATGCATTTTCAGCATGTTCCGGATCTATTCCGCGTTTTTCTACTAATAAATCCTCTTGGGGAAAAATGGTCTGTAAAATTTAATTCATTGAAAACCTTCCTATGAAGAAAATGTGAGCTTGAAAATTAAGTCTTTTATATAAAAATTAAACTTTTGAGTTAGATAGATGAGATTAAGAAATAGAAAAATTAGAGAGAAGTTAGACTGTGTTACTGCTAACAGCAATATATTAAACATAAAGTGAGCGGGAATACATAGTAGCTGAATAACATAATTTTAAAGTTGACGATTTGTCAAAATAGAAATTAAATTAGATTAGATCGCTAAGAGAATTAGAAGGTACTACATGGGTGTAAGTCCGTTCTTCTTAAACTTAAAATGCTTGCGACCCAATTTTCAATCATAATTTTTATCGCCCTCCCCCCTTTACACAATAAAAATATATTGTGTGAAATAATAATGCTCTTTTACGTTAAAGCTAGAATACGATTTTAATCATAAACCTCCCAAATTGCCAAAATAAGTATTAAATTCTGTATTATGACAAGCCTATGTGAATCACACACACACACACACACACTAGTAATTTTTAAATTTGTTCTTAATTTAGTACTGTGAGTTTAATTATCAAATACATTTTGCAGTACTGATACATCTATAAGTATATTATATCAGTGTGAATAAGTATTTCATTTTTTGTTATGTCCGAATGTATATTTTCTTTTTTGCTTCCTGTTAGTAAATTTGTAATTTTTAAAATTCTTTGTTTTTGACTTTTTGATATGCTCGCGCTCCCCCTCGTAGGGTTATCATGCCCCAATCAGGGGCCGCACCCCACAGTTTGAGGAGTGCTGGTGTAAGTGATCTGTTTATTAAGTCTTCTCGTATCTCGTCGCCCACGCTATTGTAATTCATATTTAGAATTTGGGTGAATCTATAGACTTGGTTAATAAGTTTTGCATTGTTGTTACTAAAAATAAACTGAAATTATTTTAAAATATGTGTGGCTAGTCTTCCTTCCGACATCCTCACACTGAGGAAAGAGAGAGCGCTTCCCTCAGAAGTAGATTGACTGTATGGGTTACAATTCAATTGTACAATTATTAACAAAAAGGGATCATCCCTAGTAACTATAGTAATTTTAGCAGGGCTTGGATAAAATATTAGTATCTATGAAGGCTTAAATAAAATTAATTTGTGATAAATAAATAAATTATTTTCTACAAATTTTCCTATAGATAAATCTATTTTTTACAAAATTAAATGAATAAAGTCTCAATAACTTAGTCAAAACCATTTGAATCTATTCAACAGTTTAGAGATATTTAATAAAAAATTTTTAGGGACCAAATACTATAGTTCTGAGCAAAGTTTAGACTATTTTCCCGTTTCTCTGCAACACGTGATAATGGAACCGATAGTAACAATTTATAATCTGGTTTACGGTCAGTTATAACGACATGATTTTCAGTCGTAATATTTGATTTAGAATATTAAAAGATCTATTACAGGAACTAACACATGAAATTTCGAATTTTGGGATTTTGTAAGATTCGATACCAATTAATTCAAGGGAGTAATTTACTTTAAAATTTTGAAACGTTACAAATCCTTTTTAAAACTGTATTTAACCAAAATATTACTATCCCTCTTTATTATGTTAAGAATTTTATAAAATGATTTTTTGATGTGAAAGGGTAGTAAAAGTGTTGAATACAACACTTTTTGACAAAATTTTGAGTCACTCATTAACACAATTTTTAAATTGCTATAACTTAAACCTGACGATTAGAAATTTTAGAAACTTGAGACTGAAAATAATTTTAAAGCAAAAAACTCAAATACACGTATAAAATCAAATTCATTAATGCAAAATTATGTCTGAGAATTTATTTAGCTATTTAAATGAATTCATTAATCCATTAATATTAAATTTAGACTCTTTGAGTCTTTGGTACTCTGGTACCTATTAAACGAATGAAACTGCAAAACATTTGAAGAGTGCCTTTTTCTTTAACGACTGTACATCCTTAAATATAATTTTTAATGCATTTTATTTCAAGAAGCTAAGCTAGAATAATTTAAAATACTTTTTATTTTATAATCTTAAGCAGTTTTTTTTTATGAAGAATTTTAATTGAATAGGCACAATTTATGCTTTTTCTCTAAAGTAATATAAGAATACTTTATTATCATGATCTATGAAATAAGGTGTATAATTCTAAGACCCCATTGGCAGTTATATCAAATATACGACATCAAGTGACGTGTAAAAATATATCCTGTTATCTGTAAGTATATCTTAAAAAGTATATATGTATACAAATGCTTAATAAAATTAAATAGGATACCCCACGATATATACTAAGTCTAAGCATAACTTTATTCAAATTATAGTTACAATAGAATCTACGGTTTACTGTCTACAGACAGATTCAAGGATTTCAAAAATATATTTACACGAGTATAGTACTGTCCCTAGTTAAAAGTTTTCAACAATGATAAGCACAAGTTGTTTTCTTGGAATATACATATAGAATGAAAATTTAAAATAAGTTTATTCATTCATAAAATTATAAGTGAATATAAATTATGTAACAAAAATATGTTCATAGCTTATACAAAAATCACAAAAACACTGAAGTACAATAAGAGTTTATATTAATATTTTATGGCAATGATTGTTGACTATAATTTAAATAACAACGTGTTTTATCATTTATCATTGTTTATCAAACTTTCATCATTGTTTTTTTAGGTACTTTCAAAATATTTTAATAAATCAGACTTTATTAACGAAGAAATCATTCTATAACAAAATAAATAATTTTCAACTCGTTGTTTTGTCTGTTTTCTCTTACATATTTAATAAATGAAATATTCTTGTATAGAATATTGGATATAAGATTTTCACGAGTGAAAAAAACTTTTAAAGAAATATAGAAAATTATATCTATTAAAAATTAATTAATAAAATGTATGCACTATTTAAAATTATTTTAATATTCTTTCAATTTGCCATTATTTTACATTATCCGAGAAAAATGCATTATTTTTGCAATGCTACATCGTTAATTTTATTTTAGTTGCATGAAGCATTAAATAAAATTGAATATTTAACGCAATCACTGATATAAAACAAAAAAAGTTAGTTATTTAAACGGATTTTGCTGTACTGAAAAAAAAAACTACTAAGGTAAATTAATCTAATTTACTAAATTAAAAATGCATGCAATTTCATCTGAAAGTTTGGAATTTATTTGGTTTGATTCTAATAAGTTGTTAATAAGTATTTATAAAAAAATATTTTTTTCATTATCTAATTAATAAAAAAAAGATTAAAATGTGGAATTTTTAAAATTTATTAATAATTAAAATAAACTGTTTGGTTTAAAATTACTATCACTCTTAATACAGGGTGGTCCTGAATTCATGGAACGAACTGTAAGGGTAGATACAGGACATTGTTACAATAATTTATTGTATAGGAATGTATGGGCGCAAGTGACTCAGTGAGGCGCAAACAGGGGAAATAAAAGAAAAGAGAAATGGAGTTATCGGTTGGTTGAGTGGCCGGTAGGAGGCAGTAGATGTCTACCCTCTATTCAACAAGATGCACCTCAGTAGGGAAAAGGGCCATTTGCAATTGCGCTGACGTCTACGACAGGAGACTTTACATATGCCATACATGTATGCAGATGTACATTACACATACGGTCGCTCAAATAGTAACGGCAGAGCTGTGCTACGTATGTATCTCGCACAGTTTCTTGATCGACGAATGCCGGATCACAGAATTTTTCAGCGGTTATATCGTCAACTTCGTGAAACACGTTCGTTCTACGTCACCAGACTTGATGCTGGTCGACGAAGAACTGTACGCAGAGCAAGCCTGGAAGAAAGCATTTTAAACGTTATGCTTGATAGACCCGAGTCAAGTACAAAACCTGTTGCTCACCTTGGAAGTGTGAGTCATCAGACCATTTGTAGAGTGTTAAATAAAAATCGCTTGGCAGCCTTTCCATTTTCAGCGAGTACAAGCTTTGAATCCGGCATGCTCTCTTCCCCGAATGCCAGTGGGTGGTACAAAAATGTGTGCCGCAGCTTGGGCTAGCTAGTGCGCTGAACAGTTATCGTACACATTACACTTGCCAACGACGCTTTCAATAACACTTTGTCTTTTCTTTCGTCTCCTTTTTTTGTGTTTGTGCCTCACCGCATCACTTGCGCCCATACATTCTTATACAAAAATGATTGTTACAATGTCCTGTGCCTACCTGTAATGTTTGTACCATGAACGTGGGACCACCCTCCATACATTAGGATTTTTAGCGAATCTTTTACTGTGAAAACAAGTCTAAACTAATACCACACTTAACAGTCTTACACAGGAAAGTTTGTATTAATCGACTTGGGCAAGGGTCGGCAACCATTTCGGCTCGCGGGGCACATTGTGGAATGAAAAGGTATCGGAGAGCCACACTTGTTTTAAAATGACTGCATTCCTTAGTTAGCTTTGCATCTCAAAAAGATATAAACTGTACCCTAAAATTCTATTAATATCAGTTAAATAAAATAAAGGCAGTTTTATTCAATTTATTTATTCTTTCGATTTCATATCATCTAAAACTGCCAGTATACTTCATTTTAGAAATTGTTTAAAGAGACAAATGTACCTTATCACATTTTTCTACAATTTTTTTTAAAAATCAGGAATGAGATTGCTTGTTTAAATTCTCATTATAATTCTCTCCCCCTGCTAGTGAATATCAGATAATATACATCTCTATTTACTCTTGTTGACCTTCAAGGAAGGAAAATTCTTTTCCAGAAAATATAGGAAACGTTTTCTACAAATTTGGTTTCCTGTCTGTCTTGACGGGCAGCATGTGGTCCATGAACTGCTACTTGCCCGCCCTTGAACTAGAAGTCTCGCATTCTCTATAATTGAAAGTAATGGATTCGAAACCTAGTTGAATCGAACGTTTTTTGCACGCTTTATTATCCACATGATATTTTCAATTGGAACAAGACTCACATCTCCAGTTAGGGTGTAATATAACTTTGGTGATAACATCTTAAAATTAATAAAAACAATTATCTTTAGGCATTCAGTATCAAAGATTTAATTTAGGTTAAGTAAGATGTTCTTTTTCCCTATTAGTTTGGATTTTTTTGGCTTAATTTTGTTGAATATCTGAAAATTCACCAATTTAAATAAATTTTTTGGAGCCCACATTACCAATTTATTTAAAAAAATATTTTCAGAGAATTCTATAGCACTTTAAGAAAAACCTCGTAATGTAAAGATGCGTTCCAAGACCGGAATTCAAGTATTGCCCCAAAAAAATTCACCACTGCATCATTATACATAATGAATAATAGTGTGGAATGTATTTTTTAAAAAACTATTTAAACTTTTTTTGAGTAATGTGAATATATGAAAAGTTTTGTGCTTAGAAATATCGACACAAGCAGAAATTCTTGCAGTTTTTAAGTAAATGTGATTTCTACTTTTTCTTCTGGGCTTCCTTTGAGTATTGAAGATTAATGATGTAAAGTGTCGATATAGAAATAATACGAAACGAATAATATGAGGAAATGTGGAAACATTTTTTTTTTTATGAAAGTAAATTTTAAGTATTAGAATTTCTTTTTAGTGATATATTGATGACTTTATAAAATTATTATAGTAGAAACTTCCCGAAAAGGAAATGTTTCTTGATATAAAGAAGTTTCAATTTTTTTCCTAATTCCTTATCCTATATTTGTACTTGAAAAGTAAATTATGATATAAAAGAAGCAATTAATCTTTACTTCAATTAAAAAAAATTAAATGCCTACGAATATAAACGAACTGTATAGATGTTTTCCAGTACAATCGGACAATTTAAATGGAATGTTGATGAAGAATGTTTTATTAAAAGCAATGAAAGGTAAATACAAGTAAAATCGAATAGTTTCCTTAATCGTGTAATTAATGATATGTTTATTTTTATTTTGCGACAGATGATACAAAACTATTTATATGTACCGCACACATATTCATATATAATAAACTACAATCCATGAAATTAGAAAAATTACTAAGCAGATTTCAGCTAGGAAAACTTAAAAGTTTTTAACTTTTTGGTTGTAGAAATATTTTATATTCCACAAATCTCTTTACTGCAATATCATTTTTATAATTCAAATAACTATCTTGAAACATGATTCAAGAAGGAAGATAGGGACACACAAACGAAGTCCATAATAATATATATTTTACATTTAATTTAACGATGGAAAACAAAAATATAAAACTAAATATAACTTAACTACACTAAAAATTTTAAATTAATGAGAAAAAATTTAAATTATCATTTGAAAACTTATAATAAAAAATTATCGGTTTCATTAACATTTTAGTCTATCCATAATAACTAGAAAAAATAAAATATAAATATCTATTAATATATTACATTAAAAAATAAGATCTTCATTAAAACTTTTATTTACTAAAATATCATATACTATATAACCCTTAATTTCATATTTTATATCTATAATCCATTTTATATTATTTGATATGTTGGAATCTCTCTAAATATAGCATTGAAAATTAATTACAGCCCTCTCGAATAAGTGAAATTAATAATTATTCTGCGTACCAGATACCACTTTCCCTGCTTTCAACCAACCTAGATTCATTCAACACTTGTTAAAAACTTACACAAACTCCAATACTTTATTAAATCTTTCATTTCGGAAAATTTCATCTCCTTTTTCGTATCCGTTATTTTTCCATAATCCTTTTTCCAGGGCGCTGAAAGAACTTTTCTACGTTTTGAAAATAAGTATATCATTCAGCCTGTGACACCATCGGCCTTTTTATCTAAATCAAACTCAATATCGGCAACCACTTTTGTCAATAAGCGAAAGGGGCGCAGGGCCAGGGCGCCACAATCGCAGGGGCGACTCACCACTCTGAGAAAGGTCCTCCCTTTTTCGGTGTCACTCCGTTCCCCAACGTGACAGAGAAAAGCGGTCGTAAAAGTTTTGCCCGTGTTCTCACGCTATCGATTGGACTTGTGGATTACTTTGCTTTGGATATTTCTCACTTATCGGATGTGGTAAGCGAGTTTCTACCTTATCGGAACTTTATCACTAAAGTCCGTTTCAAAAAGTTTTTATAATGTAGCGAATAGTTTCGTTGTGTAGGATTTAAGTTTGTTTCGGTGGTTTTTGCTTGCTGGTTTTTAAAGAGAATTGATATTTTTTATTTACTAGTTTTTTGAACATGTATATTTTGTGAATATTTTTAAATATAAAAATTGCAAGCGAAATTTAATTCTATAAAAAATACTAAACATCATTAAGAATATAATATCGTTTTTTGACTGTATCGGGATATTCTTCGCTTAAGTTTGGAAAGTTTTTAGAGTATAATGAGTAAATTTTATGTGAATCGGTAAGTATGTTAAATTTTATATCAAAGGTTTTGTACTTCAGCCTTGTACTTTTGATACAAAATATATCTATTGTTTATTCGTTTCAGAGTTTATTTTTATATTTATACTTAAAATAATAATTTATGCTTGAAAAAAATTTTAAAAATTAAACTTTACCGTATTTTTATTTGTTGATCGTATTTTTAAAATATAATAGAAAATCCTATAAAAATGATTTACTTAATTTTATAAAGTTATCCTTGAGAAATAGATTCGGCTGACAGCTTTATAATCATTAACGCTTAAATATAGGGAAATAAATATCAATTATAAAAATAAAATTTGCAAAGTGGCATGGTAATTTAAATAAATATAGATTTAAATGCGTTTCTATAGATTGTTTTAATAGAAATATGCTCACAGTTTAGATGCGTTAAGAAGTAAATATTCAAAACTTATATGACATTTAATTGAGATTAATCTATTTGAATAACTTTAAATTTATTACTTAAGTCAAAAATGAAAATGTATGTTTAAATTCTAATTTAATTGATCCCTTAAACTAAGAATTATTTGAGAATTAATGTTTAAAATATTGCTCAACTGATTTATTAATGCATAATCGAACACTTTTACTGTCAAATTGGATTTAGTATACGATGTATTTAAGTTATAGATACTGGAAAATAATTTTGATAAATAACGAAATATCTCTGAAAAAAATATATATTTGATTAATTTTTCTGAAATATCTTCTCTTTTAATCCAAATTTCTGTTTAGTCCATTTATTCATTTTTTTACATTTTGAAATTTTATTCTACGTGACTTCAAAATTTATCGAATTACAGTGGATAAATATGAGTGCATAAATATATTTCATTGTAGACATGAATATATATAAATCGTTTGAGTGACTTAATTCAAGTATTTTGGTTTTTAAAAGCCTTTAACGTTGCAAAATGTTTAGTCTTTTTTTTTTCAAATTTTGAAGGTAAGAAATTAAGAACACTTTCTAATTATTCTCATGTATTCTTTTCATTAAAATTTTCTTCATATTTTAATGAAAGAAAAGCGTAAAACTTAAAATAAATTTTGGTAACTTTAGAATATTAAAATTTTTAAAATATGTTTTTTTAAATACTTGGAATATAAAAAATGTTGAAAAATAAATTTAATTTGTCTAAATTCTTGTAAGAAACATTTTATTCAATAATTTCTCATTAACAATTTAGAATAGATCTGTAAAAGGGTGGTACACAGATTAGTTAAATCATAAGGAATTTATAGTCACAGTAACGTTTTTTAAAGAAAAAAATTACAATGCCCTTTAAATGTATTGTTTTGTAATTTTGCAATTCGTAGTGCTTATAAATATAAATTTTGATAAATATTGCTACTAATTTCTTCGAAATCAAACCATTTTAATTTTTAAATTTAATATATTTTTTTTATTTGAAATTGTGAATTTTAAGTTACAACATTTATTTCCAGAGATCATTTGAATATTTTTAATATAACATATTCCATTTTTAGCAGTTGTTTCTATATTTTCCTCGACATTTTCATTCATTTTTTTATTTCTATATTTACTATATTATATTAAACTTTTTCCGTAATAATTAGATTTATAATATTTAAAATTTATTTCTAACTGGTCTATTTGGTCAAAAGAAAATTTTAAAAAAAAACCAACAAACACTTTATAAATTAACAAATGTATTTGTAACAATTATATATTAATAAATGTCTTTTGAGACGTAAAAAAGTCCGAGAACATTTAATATATTATTGGTTCAAGCGTTTTTGAATTTAATGTAACGGATTTATTTTCCGAGTCCTCGAAATTTTATCTATAATAATTTTCATTTATTGCGTTAGACACAGAAAAACAACTAAAACATGTAGCTATGTATTAGAAATATTTGTGAAAATCAGAATAAAATGAATAGAATTTGTGATTCGTTTAATATTATTTTAAAATAAATTTATCTCTATAACTTTTTTCGAAAACCAAAAAAGAAAAAAAAACTATAAAATTTTGAAAGTATTGTAATAAATTATTAATATAATGCGTTTTATGAAAGTTGTATTATTATTTCTAATCTTAACAGAATTAATTTACTAAATATTATCACAAAATGTTCACTGAAAATTATGTATGGTACTAAATTACTTAAATTACTTGTGGTCAAAGTTATGCTACGTACATGAAACATTTTGTTTTTAAATATTATAATATGTAATTAATTTTAAAATTTTAAGTTAAAACATTTTCATTTTGAATCTTTGAAAAGATTTTAGTTATCGTACATTCAACGCAAAATAATTCATGTATACGTGTATATGCTGAGAAAATTATTTTTTTCCGAAATTGCAATTTACTTAATGCATTTTTTTCGTATTTTATTTTCCAAAGCAAAACTTATATATATCTTTAATATAACTTAAACACTATGCGTTCAAACAAATCAAAATAAATTTAAATTTGCGTAAAGGAAATGCTTTAGTTCAGTTCTTCCTAAGCTTACGATTTTATTTCTACCTTTATGAAATGTAGGTATTTTTTTACTCCGAAAAGGAAGTTCAAATGATAATCGGATTACTTAAATTTGATAGTTTGCAAAATGTGGATTAAAAATTTTTTTGTGTGTGTGTAGATGTGTAAAAACGAAATGAGTTTTATTACGAGTAATACTTTGCAATACGATTAAGCAAGAACTATCTTGTAATATTTAAAAAGTAATACTTTTAAAAAGAAATTCTAATATATTTTTTTCCAATGGGGCTGCATTTTAGCAACTTAGTCTTTACAGACACGGCAAGTCCCCAAATATAAGAGCCCTTTTGTGGTGGCACCATCTAGCGGCGACCCCGCTACCAAATTCGGACGCTTGAATTAATCTTTTATTCAAGCTCTAGTCGGATGCTAAATATTGCCTTGATTTAATTTTTCCGAGAATATTCGAGCCAAATTGATACTCAAAGGTTCTTTTACTGGCCACATAATCATACGATATGCGTGCCTACGATTTTTGCTTTCAGAAAATATATCGACTCCAGCCGGGATCGAACTCTCAACCTTGGATTTACGAAGCCACCGGAGCCAACGTCGAAATTATTTTAATATGTTTACTGTTTTTGTATAATAATTTAAGCTAAAATTTTAAAATGGAGGGAAGATGTGTCTATAATAACAATAATGAACTTTAATTATTGCGAATAAACAAAATCTCTATCCTTGCTAATGACGGCTGAAAAATGACAAATTAGTGTCTCCTGCATATGATGATATTAATAATAAAAATCTGTATTATTCAACACTTTCCGAAGTTTTTTGCAACAATAATGAATATTTGATTTTCATTGTAAAAAAATCTAAGCAAATCGAAAAATGTCATATTTTGAAAGGTATAAATACAACATCTGACTATACAGTTGGATGAATAGTCTTGCAACATTAACGTAGATGAAATATTAACGAAAGTTACTTTACTGTCCTTAGAAATACTCACCTCCCATAACTATGCACCGCTGAGATCTGCTATACATGTCCTGGAAACTTTGCAAGAAGTCTTCTTTTGGGTAGGAACTCAAAAGCCTCTTCAAGTTTCGCAGGATGTCAGGAATATCATCAAATCTCTTTCCTTTCAAACTGAGTTTGAGTAGTGGAAATAGGAAGAAGTCTGGAGTATTGAGATCTGGTGAGTATGGTGTATGTTCAATTTGCAGGAACTGATTGACGATATTGGCTGTGTGAGGATGAGCATTGTTGTGAACAAAAAACGAAGAACCTTGCTGTGGATACCGGGGTCGTACCCTACGTATCCTTCACGTTGTTCTCGTCCCTAAATACTGGGTAACCGGATTCACGGTTAATCTGCAGTTCATCAGCTACCATGTGCACAGTTAATCGACGATCTTTCGTGATTTCCTCACTTTCTCAATCTTTTCGTCACTGACGGAAGTCGCCGGTCTTCCGCTACGGGTTTTGTCAGAAACACTTTCCTTTCCTTCTCGAATACGGGCGAACCCCTCGTACAGGCACTTCATGGAAAGTGCTTGATCTTCATGAACATGTACCAGTTTCGCATAAGTTTCTTTCAGTGTCTTTCCAAACTTAAAACAAAGCTTCAAATCGATCTTAAATTATGGAAACCTTGTGTATAATCTTCTAATATATTTGTGAACCTATCTAAAACTAATTCTAGGATTTGAAATGAATTTTCAATGTAAACTTTTAAGACCTATCTCTATCAAATTCTAGAAAAATGAATTTATGATGAAAACATATATTTTCGGAGTTAATTAATATATTTATTTTAATTATTTCATTTATTAGTTTTATTATTTAGATTTTTTATTAATGACATTTTTTTAAAAAAAGTTTAACTAACAATTCATTGTAATTTTTAAATCTTAATAATAAATACCTTTTTTAAGTTATACTATTGACAAAATTAAAACAAATTTTAAAGTAAAAAAAATATAACTGTCTGCTATGTGAAAGTTCTTTAAAAATTCAAATCGTTTCAAGAATTTTGTCAACATTCAATTAATGCGAGTGATATCATTTTAAAATTATTCTAAAATAATCTATAAAGTTTGATTTCTGTTTGACAAATAAAATATATCTCATATAATCATTGATAATTTGTATTTTAAGTGAATATTTGTGTTTTAAAAATAATGAAGGGCAAATAAAGGGCTAGAATATCAAAATAAAATATATTTCATATATTAAAAAGCACAAATATAAAATAATGACATTGAAATTCAGTTCATAATCTTTGCTCAAACATATCAAGCTTAAATAGTCCAAAGAGCAATATATATGTGTATGTGTGAGTATTGAAGATTTTTATTTATTTAAATTGTATTGCAGGATGTAAATTAACTTCATTCATTTCAATGTAGTTTCAGAATTTCTTTAAATATTTTTTTCTTCACTATGCCTGTATGTTACGATGTTATAAAAAGTGCACTTATTGAGGTCTCAAAAGAGATTTGGTACAATTGTAATCCACAGAAATATATTGTTTTTTTTTTCTCTTCTTTTTAAAGAAAGAAAATTCACAGAATCCTTATTTGTTTTAATTAAATTAGCTAATTACTGATAAAACTAAATGTTAGTCTAGAATTAAGATTATCTCGTCTTGAAGTGGTAAATTATGACGAAGAAAAAAGTATGTGGTATGAGAAAAAGAAAAATATGTATTAAGAAGGTCACATGTGTAACTTTTTCCTTTTGATATCTCATTTTCTGTGAGATAAAACAATTTCCATAAAGAAGGGCTTAATAATTTATTTCTGCTGAAGCTAATGGAACGATGTATAGAAGAATGATGATCTGACCAAATTCCTCAGTCAGCTTGACCATAAGAATCGATCGTATTCTATGCTAACTTCCATAGATGAGTTTTCACGCAACTTTCATACGTCAAAGAAATAACTCAATCACGTTGCTGTGTCTTCTAAATAAGAAATATTTACATACGCATTAAAACAATCACATACTAGGGATTATAATTTAAAATTTTAGAATGGTTGCTAATGTCTTTAAAATTAAAGTTGGAATGTTATTAATTAATTTTGTGGAATAAATTTTAAGTAAAAAATTCAAGTAAAATCATTAGATATCATAATTTTAATTATGATGAAGTAATATGGCAATTGTTTCTTAAAATTTGGAACATTCGCATCATACGATATTAAGAATTTCAAACCAGATTCCATTTAACGTGCTATAGCCGCTGATATTCCTCAAGACTGCATTAATTTTTAAACACATAAGTCTTTCAGGCACGGCTTTTTGCGACCAGTACTGTAAAAAATGTAGCACAGTAATGTAATAACTACCGTGTTACATCAGAGGGAACATGACAGCATGCAAATACGTGGAATGTGCGTGCTCATTCACAAGGCTACTAAATAGATACAGATAGGACGGATTTCTATATATTTCTTGCAAATGAACGGGAAATCTTCACTTTCATAACGGTTATAATTAACCATTAAAATGCCTTTAGAATGACCGGCAAGCTTGAAGAGGGCGCAGTTTGACGAGTGTTGCACAAGAGTTCGGAATTGACAAAAGTGTGGTTTCAAGAAATTGAAAAGACTTAGAAATGAGTTTTACAGCCTTAAGAAAAGTTGACGGTGGTCAGCCGAGGAAAACAGCTGCTGTATATGGATCTGTAGGTGAAAATAGACCGAAACCAGACATCAGGCAACATTTCTCAGCAGCTGCGCATGGCAACCGAACGACAGTATCGTGATGTTTACTATAGACAGATGTCTGTATAAAGAGGGCCTTTTCTTCTGTCTACCGGAACATTGCTTATAATTAGTAGCACCCCATCGGTGGTACTATTTACAGTGGTGTCAAGAGCTGAAAAACTGGACATCACGTAAACGAAGTTACGTTCTGTTTACTGATGAGAGTCGTTTAAGTCTGATCAACGATGCTTAGCGCCAGTTTCTTTCGGTTGGTTCTGAAGTGCTTGTGTGGGGAGGTATTATTTTGAATAGATAAACGGAGCTTCATATTTTCGAAAGTGGTTCACTTATTACGATAAAATTATCCTCTTATACGTGGATCTTTTCAGAGGACTATTGGTCTAGACTTTATTTTAGTGAATGACAATGGAAGCTCAAAGACTTGGACTCCATACCATAATACCCTGTGCAGGACCAGTGTGGTGGTGCATAATGCAGCTGCTCAGCATTCTCTCTCCACGATGTCTCCAGACTCGAATTCGACCATCGTGGTGTTGCAGACAGATGCGTGACTCGTCAGTGAAGACAATTTCATCCTTCATTCATCACACCATTGGCGGCGGAGACGTCTGTGGTTCTGCGTCAAGGGTAGACCAAGCAATGGACGTCTTGCGGGCAGACCACTCTGCTGTAAACGTCGTCGAATGGTACCCGCAGACACTGAATGATGCTTTACAGACTCTTTCTTCTGTGCTATGGTTCGTGATGTGACTGAGCGATCCGTCGCTGCCATGCGCACAATTTACCTGTCCTCACGTGAAGTGGTACACTGAGGTGGATACGATCGACCACGTTGGTCTGTCGTACCCTCCTGCATCCAATGGTCTCATATCCGCATTACAGTTGTTTGCTTTCTTCCAACATGACTACCGATTTCCGTGAAAGATAATCCACAATCTCGGTAGGACACTATCCTTCCTCTGTCGAACTCGGATACTTGATCAAAAGCTGATCGCTACGAGACATAACTGATCGATTTTTGAAAAAAACCGCAAGAAAAACACAATTGCCGAACTTGAAATCGTCGAAATCTCCAAGCCTTATATAGTGCTTTGAGGTGGCACCACAGGCGTGCTTGATGTGTGTCTGCGCTGAAATTCTAATCATTTGCATATCTCACCTTCGCTAATGCATGTTGTAAATTTCATGTTATTCGCACGCTTCCTTCAGGGCGTTGTATTTATGGGGGCCAGCAGTGTATATTTCACTCTTGTAGTGCCCTACCATTTTCTTAGAAAAGCTAAATTTCTTGACACTGAATAATTAAATTTTTGTGAAAAATCTATTTTTTGAATTAAAAAAAATAAGGTTGATCTGCTTTACTTATCTAATGGCAAATATGGCAGCGACACCTCTTTCTGCAAGCCACACACAACAAAGGACAGGAATAAAAGTCTTTAATGACTGGTCCGAATGGTGATTCCTTTCACCTTAGTCGTCTAAGGCATGCATGGCATAGTTATCGGACTGGTAGATTTGTGGGAATCAAATAAAGCTACTTGCCAAGATCAATGGTTTGTCGCCGAAGACCCAGGAATTTAACATTAGAAGGCAGCATAACCAAATGATAATTGTAGATAATGCATTCATTCCAAAGAGAGTCTAACTAAGACATTCTCGACTAGTGATTCAAAATGGCTAGAGTGCACGCGCCAATTAGACTCGCCATCTCAAGAAGAGATTGCCGGAAACGCCAACGAAAAAACTTTTCAATGGCACTCATACCTACTGGAAATGTATAACAGTTGAAATCATTGGCTGGAAAAAGATCTTTCTCTCAGTTTCGTTCAGAAAGTCAAAACTGAAAAAAATGTCTTCTCTAGGAAGGGGGTATGCAGCGGCGCCTACTTCTGCAAGTCGAAAACTACAAAAGACAGGAAACCCTTAACGACTGGTCAGAATGGGGATTCCTTTCGTGTCAGTCGTCTAAGGTGTGCACGGCGTAGCTGCGGACCGGTAAGTCGGTGGATCAAATAAACACCCCTGCCAAAGTCAACAGCCTGTCTTAAAGTATAACTTATAGAAATTAGTTTATCTAACTTATCTGGAACTTTTTAAATAGGAAGCGTGCGTTCAATTGTTGCAAATTGTTCGACCGTGTTTGAAATGATAATTTGAAAAAATCGTGTCTTTAACGAATCATATTTTTAAGCAACATGTTTCATAAAAAAATATTATTTTATGTGCATAAAATAATTATATATTTTAAATGCTTAATTCTTTGGTTTGACGTAAAAGATTCAGATTAATCCCAAATCTTGACTCATGCAAAAGAAAAGATGGAATCTTGAAAAGAATTTTTACCTTTTTTCGCTGACTGACCGTAATGAATCTTCTGTCCACAGTCATAAAAAAGAAGTAACATTTAAAAAAGAATTTCTCGAAACGAATTGTTCGAGTATAACAGAAAAATAAAATATGCCCTTGCTTGAAAGAGCTACAAAGGATGAAATCACTAATTAAATTTATTTTATTTAGTGGTCTAATATATGTTTCATGTGTCTGAAACACACTAGGATTTTCCTTATTTTAATGTAAAACATCTAGAGACTTACCGAATCCAATGCACAACGATTCCGTTGTAATATTTTCTGTAATATTATATACTTGGAAAAAGAAAATGATTTTATTAAACAAAATTAAGGCTTTAAAAGAATTGGGAAAAAATTCATATCAAATAAAACATTTTTGTTACATTTTATTGACTTATTATCTTATTATGTATTTTAATAGGAACTCAAGCATTTATTTAACATGAGCTCAATTTACATAGTTATTTAAAACAATAGTAAGTCGGCTGCTTGGCAACACCGCAATGAATCTCGGAGAAGAAAATTCAATAAGAATAGCTTTGAGATTACTATGAATTTCGGTCATTTGAATTATTTTTACTATTCCATTGGGAAATCTTGATTTGAAATTAAATTTACGATATACTCCACTGTATTTCGAAACAAATTTGCTATTCAATATTTTGAGTTTTTTTTTAAATTAGCATCACGAGGAGCTTTTTACCCTTCAAAAATAATTTAAAATAAAAATCTTACAGGAAAAAAAATAATCAAAATGGAATTTCTGAATATTTTGGGGAAAAGGTTTATGTGGGAGGAAGAGAGGATTAGATCATTCAAGAGAATAAAGATAGAGAATAAAGATCATTCAAATTTAATGTAGAATAATATGGAAAGTGCATTCCGAATATCAAGCAACAAAGTAAACGATAATTTATTTGCAAAAAGGATTATAGAGAATGTTTATTTGATCTTTTTCTGATGCACTGATTGAAACCAGAACCCTTGTACAATTCTTGTGCATAAAATTTATCGAAGGTGTTAAAGGATCATTGGCACAAACTTAAAGTGAGGTAGGGTACATTCCAAGGATTCTGATCTGCATAGCAACCCATGGGCGGAAACGTCTGTTTTCGGCACTAAGTGGCGTTGTTACAAGAGCATTTAAGGAAACACAGAACTGCATTATCGCAGTAATTTGAGCTGCCATCACATGTAGAAGAGTAATAAACGTTTTAGAAACATCTAGCTATAGAAATATGCACCTGATTTACGGATTGGCTGAAGGAAATGCACGAGCTGCAAAAAGATTTTATCACGAAAGTTACCCACAGATATATAGATGTCCCATACCGCTGAATGTTTGATAATTTGCCTCACAATTTATGTATAAACTGCATAAGATCGTGTTGCAAATTAAAGCCAAGGTTGGAAAAAATTGTTCGATTGACGCGCAACAACAAAATGCATACAATCGGGTGAGAAAAGCGATGGTGTGCCATCATTGAAAGAATGATTGCTAAAGTACTATTTTTTTAGCCAGTCAAAATTTGGCATTCAGAGGAACTAGTACGAAGTTGAGATAATGGAAATTTTTTAAAGGCAGTTTAGATATTGGCTAAATTTGATCCAGTTTTTTTTTTTCAAAACACCTTATTAATGCTTAGTCAATGCAAAAGTAACAAAACATGTATTCCACACTTCTTAGGGCAGCATTTTCAAAATGAAATAGTTACTATTTTACCCAAATCTATTCGTAATGAGATAACACGCATTGCGAAACAAGTAAAATATTACACAATAATTCTTGACTCTGACCAGATATTAGTCACGCAGAACAAATCTAGTTTGTTATTAGATGCGTGTGGGTACTACTATGGTAAGGTATTTATTTTATAATTTTTTCAATATGGATCGTTATGAGGTAAGAGGTATAGACAGGGTGAGCTACGAGTGACTCGAACTCCGAACATGACACTCGGACCCATTCGAACGGTATCCAACATATTTTGTTACATGCTTCGAACAAAATGTAGGAAAACCGTTGCCCGTTGGAATGTGGAGCCCCTCATATGTCTATTACCCCGTAACAATCAATATTCACAAAAATTGTGATGCAAATTAACATACATCCGGCGGTACTGTGGGTCTCTGTGGGTACCTTTTACGATACAATCTTTCTTTTTCTCGTACATTTCCTTCTGCAAATCCGTACATCAGGTGTATATCTTCCAGCTTGGTGTTTCTAAAACGTTTCATACTTCTTTGAGGGAGATGACAGCTCAAATGATTGCAATGATGCATTTGCGTTTCCTAAAATGCTGTATTGAATAATGCTACCTAGCACTGAAAGAAGTCGTAGCCGACCATGGGTTGCTATGCAAACCTGGATCCTTGTGATGCTCCCAACCTTCCCTTAAAGTTTGTCCGAATAATCCAGAGACACATTGTATAATTTATTCACTATTGCTGATCAAACAAACATGTTGAAAAAGACTAAAAATATTTTGTGGAAATGGAGTCAAATGATAGTATTTTATAGTTATCCATTATCAGGAGCAATTTGTCAAAATAACAATTCTATGCAAGAACGTTTTAATTTTTTTCTTATATTAGCAAAGACTGTTGATATTAATCTTACATATATATGTATATATTTATATATTTAAATATATTTAAAATACATCATACAAATATAATTAAGCAAATATTCGAAATCATATTAATGCCAGAGTACGACATCCCAGAGTATTACATATATATGTATATATTTATATATTTAAATATATTTAAAATACATCACACAAATATAATTAAGCAAATATTCGAAATCATATTAATCCCAGAGTACGACATCCCATTTCAAAATATCAATGGCGAACAAAAATAATGAAGATCATCGTTTTCAAACATGATTAAAATTGTATAAGATAAAATTTATAAAATATCCAAGTGTAACCTCGGACTTAGGACCGATAAGTGGGGTTAAACTAGTTTAATGGCGCCAACCTTCCCCCTATTTCAACTTGGTAAACTAATCTGAAAATATTCAAATTCTCAAAAATTTAAAATCTAAAAAAATTTTCATTTAAAAATTTAAAATTAAAAAAATAAAAAATATATAAAATTTAAATGATTAATATATGATTAAATATATATAATGATTTTTCAATTCCTCCTATTAGCTCTCTCTCTCTCTCTCTCTCTCTCTCTATATATATATATATATATATTTACTTTGTTCAAATTTTCAGTCGTTAATAAAATACTGTCTATTCATCCAATCAAGTTCAAACAAATTTTTTTAAACTTGTAGTGAATGACACAGGATTTTAATACAGTTATTTCAAATATTAGTTCATTAATTACAGATTAATTAATTAAATCAAATTAATTACATGTTTTGACGCCAATTTAGATTTGTCTCCATTGTTGTAACAATGTAACAATGCAACTGTTAAAACAATGACTAAAGTTGGCGTCGAAAACTGGTTTTTCACACCAAACTAGCCAAACCTACAATTCTTTTCAATCCCTACTTACTTATATATATATATATAATATATATATATATATATATATCATATTCAAATTTCAATGGTTAATAAAATACTTTCTATTTATCCATTCAAAGTAGGAATTGACTTAAAATTTTTTTTTACAATATTGTTTTAAAAAAATATTTTAAAGCAATAATAACAATATACTGATGATACTATTTAGTATATATTTTGTATCAGGGTAAAACTTACTAAATGCAGTAATAAACTTTTATGATTTAGTTAATTCATATTAATATCGATGATTAGTATGCAGTGAAATTCAGTATTTTTAAATGAATAACCTTTAAAGCGTTGAGGAATTAAATAAAAACAACTGATATTCAGGAAAAATTAACTCTAAGATAAAGATAAAGATACGAGGAAAAAGTATATGACTCTAGAAAGAATAAAGACTCTGAAAAGAAATTCGAAATGGAGAAAGGAAGTCGATTAATCAAGAAGAACAGAACATTTTAAGGCACTTTTATTATTCTAAAAATAAAACCTTGCTGTTTGTTTTCTCTTATTTTTGAAATTCTACTTCACTCCTTTATGTCAAGAAAGTATTAAGATGTTTACTTTTCTGCATGAAGAAACCAATTACTTTCCATTGCATTTAAGATGGTAAATATGTTTTTCAAGAATCGGTATTTGTCTTTTAATCAGATATCGGTGATATTTGTTTTTATTTTTTTAAAAGTGTCAACGATTTAAAGTTAAAAATTGGAAACGCGTTTAAAAAATACAAGAAAGAGCATTTATATTTGAACATAAAAGGTAAATGGAGTACAATTAGTTTGTAACAAGTATTTATTTTCTCTGGTAAAAATAACCATTCAAATGAATTTTTTTTTAAATTTTAAAATTAGTTTTTAGTAATATTTTTCAATTTGCTATGCTTAAAAATACATTAATAAAATTACTCTAAGCATGTCGAATAAGTCATTTTAGAGAAATAGATAACGATTCCTTTTAAGAAAATACGAAAAACTGATATAAATAAAGTATGTAAGCTTTATTTTTTAACTTATCTATATATATATAAAGGAGAAAAGCGACTGACTGACTGGCTGACTGACTAATCATGATATCTCCGGAACTATTCAACCTACAGATTTGAAATTTGGTAGACATGTTCCTTTTATGGAGTAGAGATCAGCTAAGAACGGATTTTGCGCAATTCGAATCGCAAGGGGCGTTACGGGGGTTAAGGAGCGTTATAAATAATTGTTTCCATTTTTAAACTACTCGACGTACAATCTTGAAATTAGTTAAACAGATTCCTTTTATAGAGTAGAGAACCCCTACAAATTGAGTTCGGTGAAAATTGACCCCCAAGTGGCGTTGCGGGGGTTAGGGGACGTTATAAATAATTATTTCCATTTTTAAGCGATGAGACGCAAAGATTTTATATTTGATAAAAACATTCCTTTCATAGAGTAGATATCAGCTACAAGATGGGTTTTGGGAAAATAGTCCTCCAAGAGGCGTTGCGGGGGGGGGGGCGTGATAGATAAATATTTTCATTTTTGAACTACTTGACCTACCAGCTTGAAAATTGGTAGGCATGTTTCTTTCATAGAGTAAATATCCGTTACAAAATGGGTTTTGGAAAAATTGACCCCAAGGGGTGTTGCGGAGGGGGGGGTTTAAGGGAGGGGAGATATAAATAATTATTCCAATTTTTAAACTATAAGACGTATAGTCTTGAAATTTGGTAAGCGGATTCCTCTTATAAGGTAGATATAAGCTACAAAATGGGTTTCGTGAAAATTGAAACCCAAGTGGCGTTGCGGGGCTTAAGGGGTGTTATAGATAATTATTTTCATTTTTAAACTACTGGTCGTATAGTCTTGAAATATGATAATCAGAAGCCTTTCATGGATTAAAGATCAATGTTTTGTGAAAATCGACCCCTAGATAGCGTTGCGGGGACTCAAGGGGAATTTTTTTCCATTTTTAATTTATTAGACGCAAAGTCTTCAAATTTGGTAAGCAGATTCCTTTCATAGAGTACAGTTCCCCTACAAAATGGGTTTTGTGAAAACAGATCCCCAAGTGGCGTTGTGGGGGCTCAAGGGGCGTTAAAGATAATTATCCCCATTTTTAAACTATTAAACGTACAATCTTGAAATTTGATAAGCAGATTTCTTTCGTAGATCAGGAATTTGAAGGAAATCAACTCTTGGGGGAGCAAGCGGTTACTGGGGAGTATTGACAAAAAAAAATCCTTTTTGCGATCTACAAGGACTATATAATTATATAATTTGTAGACATGTTACTTTCATGGAGTAAATATCCCCTATAAAATATGTTTTGGGAAAAATGACCCCAAGGGGTGTTGCGAGGGGTTAAGGGAGGATATAAATAATTATTCCGATTTTTAAACTATAAGATGCACAGTCTTGAAATTTGGTAAGCAGATTAATCTCATAAGATAGAAATACTCCACAAAATGCGTTTCGTGAAAATCGACCCCGAAGTCGCGTTGAAGGGCGTAAGGGACGTATATTTTTAATACAATCGAATTCTTAATGCAGGGCTTAAATATCAAAAATTTATACATATATATAACCAGCAAAAATTTATAAAATATCATGAAATACCCAGCGAAGCGGGTGGGTAACAGCTAGTAATTTTATAAAAGAGTAAATAAAAATACAAATTTTAAATTTTGAAACAATGAGTCATTAGAGCACCAAATGAGATACTAAGCTTGCGACGGCTCTATCCCCGATCTTTTACCAGCAGTCCTCTTGGGAAATTTTTGGTCCTTAAAAATTATTTTATTAGAAAGCTTCCTCCGAAGAAGAGGGCGTGAACATGCAAATTAAGACTGGTATATATAGTCTAAGCTATCAGGTTAGAGGAGAGAGAGAGGATAGACTGCTAGCGGAGCAGTGATTAATCAAATTGAATGCAAAGCTCGGATATATAGTAATTTATAGTTGTATTACTTAAGGTGACGATCTGTCACTTGAGATTGAATCCAGATTTGATAGCTAAGAAGTCAGAGCTGTTGAATTAAGTAAATGTATTAAGTATTTAAGTCTCATATCTCGAATACATCGATAATTGTCCGCATATTTATTAACTGGGTGCATTCCTAAACTTGGTTATTAAGTTTTGTGTTGTGGTTGATAGTGACAATAAATTGATATTAGTTTAAATATAGCTAGTCTTCTTTCCGACCCCTCTCTCCACTGAGGGAAGAGAGAGGGCTTCCCTCGCAAGCTCCAACATTGTAAGCATTGGCCAAAATAAGAAGACATTGTATAAACAAATTTTCTACCTTCCCTGCTACCCCACGCAAGGATTTTTAGACCCAATTGTATTGAATATGAATTGTACCATCTCTCGTCCTATTTAAGGTAAGACAGATTTCAGACATGCATCTAAACTTTAACTCCGCCAGACACAAAATTTAGAGCTTTATACTCACTCAGCTATCACGTTTATTAAAATTACACACTGTTTTATGCTAATAATTTCTTTATATACTAAAGGGGGTCAATGACCATGGATGTTTTCTATTATATCCCAAAAAGGTTCCATTTGTCCTAAAAGTGCAACAACTGTAAACGGCATTGACTCAACAAGAAGTCTGAAATCCCCTAAGAAATATTCAGCTCCTACAGCTGCTTGTAATTTTCGAAAGTGTTGTCAGCGCGAGATTTTTGTGCACTAATTAACTTTCCATTATGTCCCATACATGTCAGATGGAGTTCTTGTCTGGTGATTTGGATGGTCAAATTATTGTCTGGGTTGTCCAGAATTCTTTTCAAGCCAATCGCGAAAGAGCTAAGATCATTGAGAGGACGCATTATCATCCTGGATAATTCCATCATTGTTTGGGTGCACGAAACCCATGAATGGAGCAAATGGTCTTCAAGTAATTATTAGTTCTTTAGACTAGATGATATATACATATACTATATGAATATACAGGTTGTCTCCGAATGCCATGTACCAACTTAGAGGGGAGGTAGAGAACATGAAGTGGAGCAATAACTACATAGGAAAGCGATAGGTGGCGCTGTATGCGAGCTCTAAAGGTCGGTACATGCGGTTTCCTCCTTTCAGACATGGACATCGTGCGATGAATATAAATCGATATACGAACCCCAAGTTGACGGATATTCACCTCACCTACATTCTAGCCAACGGAAATTGATTTGGACCTGGTGGCACGAATGTCCATCGTTGCTGCTACGATCCGTAAGAGACCCCGATATTTTCGAACATGTCCGCCAATCCGTGTCGCGTCGGTATTGTTCGTGCATACTTGCAAATGGCCGCAATTTCGAACACCTCCTGTGATGGTTATATGTCATAATTTTTTATTATTGCTTTTTGTGTATAATGGAGCGTTTTACACCACATTCTGTGTTGTGGCCTTACTGTCTTTGTGTCTCTGTATCTCGTTAGGGTTACGTTTCCGCCCATGCTTTCCTGTGTAATTATGGATCCTCATGATGTTCTCTACATCCCCTCCAAGTTTGCACATGGCATTTGGAGACACCCTGTATATACAGACCATATAGCTCACATCACTTTCGATCCGACACCAACTAGCAGAATGTTTTGTTAACTACTTAGGACGGAGATCACACTTCACTACACTCAACACTTGTCATCAGTTTTTACAAATCATAATCCCTACTTATCTGACCACACAAGTCATCTACTGTCCATCAGTTATGTTCACAGGGCCAGCATAGGCGCTGCAACCAGTGTCGGGGTTCTAAAAAAAGATATTGTAATCAGCCTTCTACTGCGATATCCCAGCAACATATTAAATTTCATATTATTATCTTCATTAGCATATATGCTGTACGTTTTACATTCATTATTACTGTTATTTGATGCAAAATTACCTGTCTGGTAACATTAACTTCTATAGGCAGATCTCGCTGGTCACACTCGTTTACTGGAAGCGGTCAGTATCTTGTGTATTGTGAGAGGTGAATCGGGGCTTATCCAGTGGACAGAACCTGCGACCCAGGTTTCGTAAGGACGTAACATGATCACTAGACAAAAGTGATCAACTTAGTCCGGAGGTTGTTACTGGATTACATAGATACCACCGCTAAACACTCCCCCACCAGTGAATACGAAGATAGGTGAACGAACGATATAGCTGTTATGGCGAGCACGTTGCGTGAGAAGATTTTGCCGTTAATTGAAGGAGTTGCGTCAAGTGAGTCTCACGACTTTGCTGCGTCAAGTGAGTTTGACGAGTTATTGATTGATCTCTTAGAGGGTTGATGGCACCACGACAGATCTCAGAAGGTAGGTTGCCTTTTTTGAATTTCGCCAGGGACACCAATGAAGTGGCGCTTATCCGGAGGACAGAACCCGCGACCTAGGGTCAGTAAGCACGTAACATGACCACTAGACAAAAGTGATCACCTTAGTCTGGAGGTTGTTACTGGCTTATATAGATACCGCCGCTACAGAGGAATGACTGAGCTCGTCACACTCTTGACACTGTTGATCTAGGAATGTAGAATACCCTAACAATATCCGAAATGGAATGCTCATGTATCTAACATTAACTAGTATTCTGTAATCAAAGTCTTTAAGTCGTATTTCCAATTATTCCGTCGGAAAACTTTTAAAATTAATCACTTGAGCACACATAAGAGCTTTGATTCCTTTCCACACTATGCCAATGCTATCTAAATACTTACAAATTACGATCCCAGACTGTGACATTTCATTTTATTATGATTTATTCCTTTCCGTGTTACTATGTTTTAATATTCCAGACAGCTCTTTTCCAAGTGTTATTTTTCTTTGCTTTTACAGTTGCTATCATTATTTTTACAAGCATTGTTTTTCTTATATTTTGAATTTTACTTTAACCACAAGTAAATTCAATTATTTCACCATATCGCCTCTTCTTTTCTTTTAAAATCACTGAACGTTTTAAGATACGATGAGAATAATCTTCCACAGAATACCTGAACTATTTTTATTTCTGGCATACCATTCCCATATTAAACTTGAAATATTTGAAGCTTCATGACACCTCATTCTTCATCCAAACATATTCTCCCTGTCTTAAAAAATCGTTTTTTCCTAAAGGGATAGAAGGAATTAGAAGATCATTTGTTTTAATCCTCACTAAATGATTTACTAGTAAATTTATTTATTCGCAGTGGAAGGAATTTTCTATTTTGTCACTTCATAAATTATGAATTTTTTTTCATAAATACTAGGGATGATTAGAAAAAAAGGTTTACAGCTGCAGCATTTAAAAACTACATATTGTGAAGAAATTTTGTTTCCCCGGATTAGAGACAAATGGTGTTACTTGTCATACAGCTGGTTTGCGGGTAGGTTGTGAAAGTACCCAGACGGTTCGGGAGATTGAAATAGCAAGAGCTTAGGAAATTGGTCTCATTTGGAAGTGCGAGCAGTAACTTGATTTTTATGGACAAAAAATGTGTCCGCATCTGAAATTCACAGTGAAATCATGGAAATTTATGGTGAAGAATCAATGAGCAGATAACATGTAGCGAAATGGTGTCACTCTTTTCAATCAGGCAGACAGGATGTCGAAAACCGCAATATGGCAGGGAGCGGCTGGTGAAGTTCTTCAACGACAAATATCAACTCGGCACGAATTGAAGAAATGATTCAAAATGATCGACGGGTCTGAGTTAAATCTGGTCAGAGTTGGGACTGAGCTATTGTAGCGTGCAGCATATCGTTTCTGATGTGCTGCGATATTCCAAGACAGTGCTGTGAAAACATCCGCCGAGACCCTGTTCAATGAACAGGGACCTGATTTCTACCAAAAAAGGGTTAAACACGTTAGTCTGCGTTCTGATAAATGTCTAAATAGACCTGCTGATTATATCGAATTGTGATAGGCACGCATACCTTTTAATTCCTTTATGCATTTTCTGTCAATTGTTAATAAATATTTCTTATATAATTTTTTTTCTGATCAAGCCTCGTATTATATTTACTCATATTTTTAAAACTGATCAAGAAACTTAATAACAAGTAATATCCCACAAAATATGAAAAGAAGAGAATGGTAATTTAATTATTCTAACGGATTATATTAATTCTGAGAAAATACGGAACTTTAAGCCAATTCCAAAGTGTGCACTTCGATAACTCTTCCAAAACACATATAAATAGATGAAACTCGAATATAAAAAACTTATTCTGTTTCCTGGTGTTTCCGAAAATACGTTTAAGATATTTTTTACGTGTTTTCACAAAATAGTAAAAAAAATAGATACCTATCTAAGTTGATGTTTTATTCAACAGCTTGCAGCTTGAGTTAAAGCAAAAAAGAAGAGTATAAAAAAAGAAAAATATATATATATTATTTGGAAAGAGAAAAATTATTTCCAATTTATTTATCTTCACAGTTTTTGCTTCTTTCGATACCCACAAAAGTAGCATCGTTTGTTTTTTATCATTAATGTTCTTAACTTGGAGCGTTCCTTAAGTAAATGGTGTTTTACGAAACAAAATAATATTCCCTGATGAAAAAAAGAGAGATAGAGATAGATCACTGGTAGAAATAATACACTCATGTCCATAAATTAAGGATAATTCAGAATCACACAGAAATTCAACTCTAAAATAAAAATTTCACCTGTAGAATTATCACACACATCTTGAAGAAGAATATGCAAATTACAGGAAACCACCAGATAGCGCGGATAGTACGTCACAAAGACGAGAGTGTAAGAGCGGGGTATATAAGGAGTTGTGGCAAAGAAGTAAAATTGTTCACAAGCGCTTTAAAAGCCTTTCAGTGCAATAACCGCATAGTTATTGCACAAAGGAAGCATTTGGATGATTTTTACGTGGTAGAATTATCGGTCGACTGGAATGTGGACGTACCCATCTGGAAGTATCCGAGGAACTTGGAATCACCCAGAGTGTCATCTCCAGGCTTTGGCAACGATTCCAAGATGATGGTAATGTGAGTATATGTTACAGCCCAGGTCGCCCCGAGTTACAACGCCAAATGAGGACCGGTATTTGGCAGTTACTGCCAAAAGAAACAGACGGAGCACAGCATCAGACCTATCTCGTCAGCTCTCTTCAGCTACCGGTACGACAGTTTCAAGGCAGACCGTGTACAGACGCTTAGGGCACATTGGTTTATATGCTCGTAGGCCTGTCAGATGTGCTCCCCTTAACGCAACTCACTGTCGCCTGCGATTAACCTGGAGTAGAGTGCATGCACTGTATACACCACAACAGTGGTCTTGTGTGATGTTTTCCGACGAGTCAAGGTTTAGTTTGCAGTCTGATTCTCGACGGACTTTCATATGGAGAGCGCCAGGTACCCGTTACTCCCAAGAGAACATCATTAAAAGACACCATTACGGTGGTGCAGGATGGCTTGTTTGGGGAGGAATTATTCTTGGTTCCAGAACTGACCTGCATGTTCAGAGTGTAACGATGACATGCCACATCTATCGGGATGTCATTCTGGAACAACATGTACGTTTGTTTCGGGGCGTCATGGGTGCTGAATTTCTGTTTATGGATGACAACGCTCGTCCTCACCATGGAAACATTGTAGACGAATGCCTTCAATCGGAGGATATCACCCGTATGGATTGGCCAGCATACTCACCGGACTTGAATCCAATAGAGCATGTGTGGGATATGCTTGGCCGACGAATTGCAGCCCGTCAACCTCGTACCACCTGTCTACCGGAACTTCGGAGGGCATTGCTAGATCAGTGGTGTAATATTCCCCAAGATCAGATTGATAATTTGATACTCAGCATGCGTAGGCGCTGTAAGGCCTGTATTGCATCGTCCGGGAGTCATACTTCGTATTAACCATCATACTAACCATGTTATACTGTTTTTTTTGTAAATAGGCTCTTTTTTGAAATTTGCTCCATTGATTAAAAATCGAAATTTTTATTAATTATTTCAAACATATAGCATTTTTTTTGTTCTTTACCTTTTGTTTAATAAATAGACTTTACAAATAAGTCAAATTTGTTTTGCTTCTGTCTCTTTCTTTGCCTAAGCTTCATTATGCTTAATTTATGGACGTGAGTGTATATTACCAACTTTTGCTTCAATGTTTTTTGTAGCATTTAGGGGAAAAACACTTATAATGTAATTTTGTTTAATGACTATGAATATAAGGTTTTGAATATGTTAAAGGGAAATGTTTGAAACGTTAAATATAATAATTTTCATGTTGATTAAATTTTTGATAAAATAAAATGCTAGAAATTTAAAATTCGGCAAATTATAACTTTTTTTTTAATTATTAACTACCAACTTCGAAATTTTGCTTCATTTTGCATAACAAAATTACATTTGTAAAATTAAACAACTTTTTTTAATATACTGGTTAACACCAATAAAAGTTTCTATAAATAAACCCTTTGATTTAATTTATATTTTCCGTAATTGGAAAAAGTTCCGAAAATATTAAGTAATTTTTGGGTGGTAATAGAATAACGATCTTTCAATGGATCACAAGTTACTTCAAAACATATTTTGAGCTACAAAATTTTCAACATTCAAATCGGGAGATAACTGTATAAACTAATAAATATATTTTAAAAGTTTTGTACTAAAAATAAATACTTATTTAAAAGTTTATTTTGTTAAAATTTGCTCAATGTTTTAATTCATATTTTTTTAGAAGAATCAATTGATAAAATTAGTTAAATTTTTAATTTAATTAATTAATAAAACTATTTCATTTATCTTTAAATATTTTTTCAAAGTTTTATGTATTTCCTAAATATTTGATACGGAAAACATGTGAATGGTGTTAGAAATACAAATATTAAAGCAAAATGCCCTCCTCTTTTTGGCAAATAAATACGTGCCCTCTCCTATTGGCAAAAACAAGGTAGGTTTTGTTCTGCAAGCGTGCATGCCTTTCTTGTTTTCAAAATGTTCATATAACTGCATGTTTCCTTTTACTAATTTGTTTCAAATTTTTTGTTTTATATAAAATGTTAGTTTTCTTTTTGGCCGTGTGCTTGGTAATTAAAAAAAATAAACAATTCTAAGCCGCTTTCTCTTGAGTTGTCTCTCTAATGAAGAGTTGCTTTTATTAATTTGTATGTTACTTATTTTGTGTTTTTCCTAAAAAAATACAAGTGAGAATGATTTAGTATTATTTATTTTAAAGTTATTCAAGAGTGGTAGTATTGTAAAAAACAAAGTATAAATTTAAAAAAAAATACAATTATTTTGTCTATAAGTATAAATATCACATGTGGTAGTCAAATAAAACTGTAGAAAATAAATAAAATTCAGGAAAAACTCTTCGTGATTATTTACTAAAATTTTTATATAAATGGGTAACTCATTCTGTGAGATTACTTTATTTGTTAAACTCCTTTTCGTATTAGATAACAGATAATACATACATTTCAATATTTTACACATTTTTTTTTTTTATAAATTGAAAGGTAAAAAAAATATTTTTTGGTTTCTGATAAAAACAAACTTGCCCTTAGAAACAGTTGAATCCTAGTTAACAAATACTGCTGAGATATAATTATTAATTAGCAATTTATATATTTTCACATTTTGCATATTTTGAAAAATTAAAACTATATAAGTAATTTTCTTTTATAAACTGATTTTAAAATCAATTTCTTATTTAGTTTCTTTTATTTGTATCTATTTACTTATTTTTCCCATAATAAAATAGAAGAGAGCCATTGCACATTCTGTTCATTTTTAAAACAAACAGATATTTAAAAGTACATCTTCGCACAAATACTGAATTGAGAACATTGATATTGATTCAAATCTACGGATCCTTTTATCCTAAAAATAGTTTTTCTGTATCCAAATCCAACAAAATTTCAGGATGGAAGCCCATCTAACAGATTTTCAGAAATATGAAACGCTACTTTCTTTAGTTACAATAAAAAGGGGAATCAGGAAAAGAGAAAAAAATATTCAATATTCGTGAAATGTATTTTTAAGTAACTTTAGGTAAGTTTTTTGAAAGAAATCCATCTAACAGATTTTTCGGAAATATAAAGCATTACCTTCTTTCGTTGCAGGAAAGAGTGGTAGGAATAAAGCAGAAAGCGTATTGAAAGGTTCTTCAAAAGTGTAAAACTGAGAACAAAGAATTAGTGATAAATATACTTCATGTTTTTTAGACGTTTATTATGTTATAAATTGCTATTCGTCTTAGAAGTGTAATGAATATAACGAAATAAACATTAAATTATAACAACATTGTGACGGATCTATACGGTCTTTTACTAACTTATTTTTTTCCTTAAAACAATTTATTTATTTTAACCAATCTTCATCAAGAGCCAGGCGTGATTTATGTATATACGATATATTATATAAATTCGGTTTTCGCGAGTTAAGAAGCTAAGTAGTAGGAAGTGAGAAGTCAAGTGAATTAAAGATTGAGAAGTCGACACGTAGTTATTGACAAGTGAAGCGAGCCTGATACGTGTTGATGTACGCGAAGAGAAGCGGATTTAAAATAGTGAAATTCATTATTACGGAGCGTGGAGCCTTCACCAATTCTTCACGCCATATAAAGGGCCTGAAGTCGTCATGAAGGAACCACCGCAGTAAAATATAAGGCCAGTGACTTAGATTAAGAAAATCAGATTATTCTCATGTGGCGTAGTTGTAATTGTGCGCGTTTAAGCTTTCCTAGATTCAGTTGAAAAATTCCGGATTTATCCGCTAGTATTGATACCCCACTTCATTGCTCCACTATCGCTTATTTATCTTAACTTGAATTGTGTTGTGTCTAAACTTATTTACTGATAAGCATCAATAAATCAGTTTGATTTGGAATTATGTCTTTTGATCATTTAAGTCCGCCTACACATCCAGCCGGATTTTCAGATAGACAGGAAGGTATTAATGTAAGGGTCACCACAACATTCATTAATTTAAGAAAAATATGTACAATGTTACATTCCATGTAAAATATCCCTTCTTATTATTTTTTAAAGAAAATTAATGGTTTTTAACCACGGAGAAATAAAAAATAAGTATCTCATCTATCAATATTTTATTAGAAAATTTGTGCTCATATATTGCTTACAACAGCAGTCTTCAAACTTTTCAATCGCGTACCCCTTAAAATGAAGGTTATTATAAGTTGGAAATTTGTACCCTACATAACACACACATACATCTTATTGCCACATTAATTACACTTTCTTGAACCCCGTGGATTTTTGCAAGTATAGGGAAAGGTTGGCTGGACTAAAAACTGTTTTTAATCCCTTAATTCCTAAGGCTAAGGGTTTGTTATTTCTTCTAAGGTTGGGCTCGGTAGTCTAATGCTCTAAGGCATGGTCTCGTAGAGGACGTGTCATGAATATAAGGTATCCGACTACCCTAAAATTGTAAATTTTGCCAAACATTGACGATTTTTTTTTTTGGTTTTAATTTATAGATCATTTTATTAGTTTTATAAAAATACCAAGTTTATTATTTTCCGTTCACTAGAACAAAATCTACAAGTGTTTTAGTAAAAGCAGATGTCATTACTTTCAGCAAGATGCCACACTTTAAAACGCGTATTACTCGAAATGTGTTTTTTTGAAAATGCCCAAACGGGACCAGCAATTGCTAAAAAAGTTTCGAAAATAATTAACTAAAATTTTTTTTATGTATCTTCTGTATAAGAGTAGAAGTTCTTTAACTTTCAGATATATCAATCACAGTTTTATTACAAAATTTACAGTCCCTTATGTTAATGTAAACACTGTTTTTTAAGCAGTATCATGTAATAACTGAGATAAAGGGATCTTTTTGTAAAAATTAAAATATCTCTTATTCAGAAGGTCATTTCAAAATTAAATGACAGAGCAACACATCAGATTTGAAAAATTGAAAATTTGTTCATAAACCTTTGGTACAGAAGGAGCCCCAAATAGGCAAATGTTTGTAAAAAAATTTTTTTGTACTCATTTTATCCCATTTTAGTAATAATAATTTCTTTTCTCTTCTTAATTTTAGCACATTTTTCTTAAAATGTACTAAACAAATCTAAAAACCACAAAAAAATCCCAATACCTCCATTTAAAAAAAAAGTTGTTGCAAGTAGTCGGATACATTAATATTAAACATCAGAATAAAATGAACAGAAGTTTAAGAGAAAATACTCGAAATATTATTTTTAAAAAATCCTCCAATGTTGTGTAAATAGAGAGAAAGAGATATAAAAATAAAGATTTTGTGGCAGACATATTCATGAAGAACAAATAGTGGGGAAAAGATTAGTAAATGTTGAATTACGGGACAGATCATTCCATACACGGGATAAAAAGATTGAATTCTATGTAATGGCTGTGATAGAAGGCAGTGATATAAGACTTTAACTTCAGCGGACATTCAGGAGTGATGGATCGGCTTTGCCATCACATCACATCTCAGAAAAGATAGATACTCTTTTGACAACCTCAAATCCCTATTTTCCGCCAGAAGCAGTGACAAGAATTGCTATCCAATGGGCTTCAGAATTAGCAATATATTTCTTATCGACTGTAATAACACTTAGTAAGTATTATATGCATTGTGTGTCTGTATATATTGTACTTAAATATTAATGCAAATCTATTTGAATAAAACTCATGATCATTTTGTGAAGAAATATACATATGTTTTTTTAATATTAAAAAGAATATTTTTTATGTAATGGTAACAGATATTGGTACAGAAATGTTTTTTTTTATTTAGTTATTCAAAAATGTTAGAAGTGTTTAATGCAAAAATTATTCTCTTGTGTCAAAGCTATATTATCAATGAAATTGCTAAAACTTTTGACATTGCTTCATTCTGCAAGGAATTAAACCCGGAAGATTTTTGATAATATATATATGTGTATGTAGACGAAATAGACTCAAGAATTTTTAAAAAGAATAATTAAAATTTATTTCCTAATTACCTTTTTGTATCTATTTGATTTGATTATTTACTGTCGTCGCATTCTAAACAACCGCAGGGTTTTCTAAATCCAAAGGAAACTTTATACATTTCTCGGTATTACAATTTACTACAAGTGAATTATTACAGAAAAATAAACTAGTAGATTTATTTTCGTCTTGTATGTAACAATTTTATCTTATTTGGTGAGCTTTACAAAACTAATGTTCAGTAATTAAATTAAATCTACGTGAATTTAATTTAATTAATTCGTGCATCCATTCAAAACTGCCTCGTTGACCTCTTCATAGACCCATGTTCTTAACCGTTTTGAACAAGAACTTGAAGAATCATGATTTTATAATAGTTGATAAGCTGTTTGGATGAATACCAAATTTTAAAGCAATATCTTTTTCTTGATACTTTTACCCACTTCTTGGAGAATTAACTTTGTTTGATGTTCCAGCACTTACGTTTTGATATTTTCTAGCTGCAAGAAATGAAGTTACCAGTACGACTGATCAACACTATAAATGAACGGATACTAGTTCAAGGAGATAGGAACACAAGACAACTCCACTGAAGTTGAAACGGGACATCTAAGATGTTTCTGTTCGAAGAAACTAGACAATGGGGGTCAATGTTTGCCCTCTTGTGTGGTTGAAACGCCCAGAATTCTATTGTTCTCGGTGAGTTAGGCGCCTAATAAAACCAGTTCAAGATTTATTACTACTATAAAATGTGTTAAAAGGGACAATAATTTGAAATGTCCAGAAATAATTTAAAAATAGGGAGAAAAAACTGAATCACTAGAAAAAAATTTCGTTACATAGAAAATGCACTTCGCTATTGGGAGGTTTTACGAAGAAAATCATGAAATGTTCTTTGTTCCAGAAAAGAGTTCGCTATATAGAAAAATTCGCACAGTATAGAGATTCGTATAATATACAGGCTCGACTGTACTTCAATATATTTTTATTTAGAATATCATTTACTGTAAAATTCGACGTATAGCGCGCACCGGTGTACAAAGTGCACCTATACTTTCAAGCAACATTTTTTAAAATTTTTAGGTATATTCACAGTATAACGCATACCTCTTTTTCACGAAGAAACCTGAAACGTACGAGTGCAATGCTCTTGTGTTTCGAAGTCATTTATTCGAGTAATTACCCCAGGATCCTGAAAGAATTGTATACATCTAGAGCGAAAACTCTTTAAGTTCATTATGCATGTCATTTCTTTTAACTAAACAGTATTTCGATAATATATATATAGAAGTCTAATTTTTTTAATGCTCATCTCTTTTTTTACTTTTAATGATATCATTTTCACTCTTGGCGTGTAATATGCACCCCTAAATTTTAGTTTTATTTTCTGTGTTAAAAGTACGTGTTATACGCCGGATTTTAAGGTATATATTTGTCTTTATTTATTTAGAATTTCAGGGTTTTATGAATATTAATTCAGTAGAATTATCAATTTGTACTTTGTTTCGCTCAGAGAAATAGGGAAAATATACGTCCAATATTTTGCGTTTGTACCAGATGCTTGTGATCAAGAACTGTGCTAAAGAATATTATAAATATAGTTATGGGTATTCATTTACGTGATTGCATATAAGGTACAATGTTAGAAAGCATAGTAAATACAATATGAGCTTCTACAAAGGGAATGCAGATTAATCCATTTATGTGGCACATATGTTTTGATCCATTTTATGCGCTGTGGTCATTTCTAGACCATAAGATACCATTACTTTTTTTATTCGGTGTTATTTATTAATAATAAAAGAACATGTTTTGTATTAGCATTAATTTTGGATACAAAGGTGCCCATTGAGTTCAGGAAAGGGAACTACGGACACACACACATATATATATATATCTTGATTTTCTGATATAATATGATAACAATATTTTTTTTAATCCTACTCGGTGATTTTTTTGTTATTTTGTTACCTTATCTGATGTATTTAAGAGTTATCTTATGAATAAATTTATAAACAACTAAATTCTATAAGTATTATAGTTTTAAATGTTACATTATACGCAATATTTTATAGTTGTATCACATTTATTCTCATAATTTGTGCTTAATCATGAAAATAATTACGTAGATTATTTTGAAACAATGACGAGTATACGAAGTTTGGTTTTTCATTGCTAATAATAAAAATAGTGTAGTAAATATCGTTTCAACAATAAAATAATTTACGTCTTCTTAACATATTTTGATTTAGTGTTCTTGCATATTAGCTAGACAGTCCATTACAATGCAGAAGCCAATTATTATATTGGCCACGATACTTTGTGATCATGAACAGGATGACTTTCGTTGACCTCGAGGCTTTCGTTGTCAAGACGCGAGTGCGTGTTCTGATATCATAGGAGATCCTCCATGTAGAGGGGGTAGATACTAGTTAAAACTGTTGTGGTTTAAAGTCCTCACGTTGGCGTGATGTGTAAATATATAGAGTTAGGTACAAGTTCATCTGTCGTCCTCAATGTTTGACCATTGTTTAAAAGGGTGAGGCCAGTCACCGACAACTCTCTCATTTCTTTGGAGTGTAACGTTAATAAACACTCATTCACTAACTGCCCATTACATCTACAGAGCACATTAATTTGTTTTATTCAAATCCTACTATATATATACATAACATTATGAGCCAAAACATTATGACGACCCCTACATTTTGCAATGAATTCGCCTGGATGATGTGGAAGGCAGGTGGAAGTGGTATTTAACTGCTGCTGAAGAGTTTGAGAATCATTCTTTCACTTATTTCTGTGTGTGATGGGAAAGGCTGCGGATCTAAGCGACTTTGATAGAGGGCAGATATTGTAATGTCCCCAAGGTTTGGAACAAGTATTTCCGAAACTGCACGACTCATGGGTTGTTCGCGATCTACAGTTGTTAGTACTTACGCAAAGGGGATGAATGACGGTAAAATCAGCAGCAGACGACATGGTGTTGGACGTCCACACGCTATCAAAGAAAAAGGACTGTCTAGCATGGTGAAGCAAAACCGGAGCCAGACAGTGACAGCCCAATACAATGCAGGGCCAAGTAGAATACTATCGGAGCATTGTGTTCAGTGGACACTGTTGGATATGGGCCTACGCAGCAAACTTCCCACTCGTGTGCCTTTGCTGACCAAGCATCATCCCAATCTGCGCCTGCGCTGGGGCCGGGAACATCACGACTGGTCCATGGTGCAGTGGGAGAGAGTTGCTAGGTCAGATGACTCACGGTTTATCATTCATCATGCCAATGGCCGTGTCATGATACGCCGTCTTCCAGGCGAACAGTTGCTCCCTCAATGTACAGTAGGTCATACACAGGCCGGTGGTGTGGCGGTATTATGCTTTGGTGGACGTTCTCTTGGGCGTTTCTGGGACCCGCGGTTGTAGTAGAGAAAACCATGAATGCTACAGGGTATCTGAACATCATTGCGGACCAGTTGCACCCTGACATGGCCTTTGTTTTTCCAGATGGAAATGAAATGTTTCAACAAGACAACGCCCCGTGTCACAAGGCTAAAATTGTGTTGGAGAGGTTCCAGGAACATGATGCTGAATTCCAGTTAATGTCCTGGCTGCCTAACTCACCGGATCTCAATCCGATAAAATACATTTGGGATGTCATGGGACGGCAGCTAAGAGTTCAAAGTCCACTAATTCGCAATACCACGGATTTGCATGACCTTTGCTTAAACATCTGGTACAATCTGTCTCCAGCCATCTACCAAAGACTTGTGGCATCCATGCCAAGGCGGGTTGAAGCTGTGTCGCGCGCCAAACGTGGGCCAACTCGTTATTGACAGGTGGTCATAATGTTTTGGTTCTTGAGTGTATGCGCTGAGTCTACCCAATAAATTTGAAGTCATACGGTCAAATCGTTCTTCTTGAGATATGATGGGGGAAAGTTTGAAAAACAAGTTTTGAGAAAAACGCGTCTAAAATTTCAAGTCCAATTAAAAGAATTAAAACCTTAACATACTCTCAATCGACGATGCCTGGAGCGAAGACTAAAACATGTTCGACAAAATATTCAATAACTATAGATATTTCCTTTTAAACTACTACAGACTAATATGAACGTATATTTGTATAGAAGGGTAAATTTTATCATGCCGACCGTACACAATAGGCCAAGCCTTCGATTGCCAACCCAGCGCTCCGAACAGCTGCTCTTCTAACACTCGCTTCTTTATAATGACTTCGAATTTTAAAAAATCCTTTTACCAGCGTATTCTAGACATGTTAAGAAAGCAATTTAAGGAAAAAAAATTGGACTTTTGTAACCCATCACGTGGGTGAACCCCCTTAATGTTTGTAATAACACGAACTCTATGAATTTTTGTACATTTATTGAGATATAGGGCAAAATTAGGCATTCAATAATAAAACAACAGGAAAACCAATGCATCTGCTTATTTTTTTTAGTTATATAATTTAAAAATTAATTCCGCTCAAAAATATTCAGTAATCGATGATTCATATGCAGTAAAATTTTTAGAACGCAAAGATTGCTGCTCTGAATAGGAAGTCGTGATTCATACGAGCGATAATATATGCATTTTTGAATAGAAATTAATATGAATATATAATTAGTAGTTAAAGTACTTCATTAAGTTTAAAATACAATCGGAAAGACACTTGATTGTGTCTGGGAGGCCCCATTCGTCCCTTAATTTCTATTTTGAATTGCCTTTTTTGTAATGAATGCCTTAGAATTATTTTTCTTTTTTCTAGTTAGTTTCTTTTTTCTTTTCTAATTACAAACAATAAAATGATAATGAGTTTTTGCCTGAAAATTTTTTGTCATTTAATTATAGTTTGATATTATCCTATAAAATTAATGTCAGAGCTTCAATATATTAATAACGATATTTTTGAACTTAAACTACGCAATATAATACGGCCATTATGCTTACGTTTTATTACTGTATTTTAGAAATATTCACTATTAAAATTCCCTTGAGATTTGTTTGATTATTAATCTTTATGGTCAGGTAATTTTAAAAAAAAAAACATTCTAATTTTGGAATGTTTTACTAAATGAGTAATTAAATTCTTTTCCAAAACTTTAAATATATTGTGTGCGTATGTGTGAGTGTGCGCACGCATTGTTTATCCCAGAATTAACTATCAAAAACGTAGTAATTTGCTCTTAAAGTTTTTGTAGGAATAGAGTAAAATTCCCGTTAAACTTAAATGTTCTTACTTCCCTGTTCTTGTACTTTAATTTATATATATTCATTGATTCAAGAAATAAATGTTCAAAACTAAGATTAAACTATTCAGAGTTTTTTTCTAGGCTATTGTAAGCCCGCTGTATTTACCTAGCTATTTCTTTTTAATTAATAATTCTTCCCTGAATAAATTTAATTATAGCAGTTAAATTATATGTAAGTTAATACACACAAAAAACTATAATATTAAATTAAGTAATATATTAAGAAATTTTTATTCTCCTCTCTACGAATTCCTCCCTCTCTGCGAGGGTCATTTAGAATATAAAGTTACACAAAATGAAAAAAATAAAGACTTACAACCTCGATAAATGTAATATACTTCAGCTAGTCTACACGAAGGCTCTTTAAATGCATCAAGACTCGACACAGGCAAAGGGGGCTGGAAGTTAAGACCATGAATGTTCGGCCACTGCGACTATCAAAATACATTAAAATCTTGGGTGGATTAGATGTTTTCAAGATTCTAGTTTTAAAAAGATTATAACAAAGTCAAGGATCGCTTAAGTATTCATTCTTTTGTAAGGGTAATCGTTCAAACAAGTGAATTGATTGCATGTTGAATTTTCTGAATAATTGTGGGAACTTGTCCCACGCTTAAGCTACCCCCCATCAACAATTTCAAGTCTACCACTAAGAAGCATCTTGGCATATATTACTCTAAAAACACAACCAGAATTTCTTTGGTTTGAAAATCTTTTTCAGAACTTTTATTGATAATAACTTTTTGTAAAGGCTAAACAGAAAGTTAATAATTGATTTATCAATTATCAACTTAAAGTTTTATGTTTTATGCTATAAGAATTATTTATTCGTAAAAGTAAATTCACCAGCAATAGTTACATGTTAACCCTTTATGGGTCATTTTTTTCTAGTGATGTTATGTTGGAATATTTTTAAGATTCAGATTGATTTATATAAATAAATCCATGCTTAGCTTATTCCGTAAAACTTCTTTGATTTTTAAGACCATTTTTTGTGGGAAGTATGTGTGGCGGTGGTATTTATATAAGCAAGTAACAGCCTCCAAATTTTGGTCCAGCGGTAAGTTACGTGCTTATGGAACAGAAAGTTCCGAGATCTATCCTCCTTCATTAATGACCTTGATGCTGAACTCAGAAAAACACACACCCTCTATCCTCCGCCAGAGCAACCAAAAGCCGTCAGAACGCCATGACGAAACAAAAAAAAAAACAAGTCATCAGATTCAAATAACACAACAGCAACAACTTACACGCTCGTTCCCCAAACAACGATATCATTCGTCTACCTACCAACTCATTAGTAGGAGAGTGTGTGGTGGTATCTATATAAGCCACTAAAAGCCTCCGGACTGAAGGATCATTTTGGTCTAGCTGTAAGTGACGTGCTTACGGAACAGAGGGTCTCGAGTTCTATCCTCCTTCATATGTTTCACACCACCCATTGCAAGCTATTAAAAAATTGGTCATGTTATGTTTTGCCTTTCTTATTTTATCGCACTGCGTGATTTTTGTATAATATAATATGCAGCTACTAAAGTCTACTTTGTATTAAAAAAAGAGTTTATACGAATTACGCAAGGATTAACATATAATGGGACATTGCAGGTTGTAGAAACGTATCTTGTTCCCTTCTCATGTGGGTTAGTTGGGTATAAACGGAACTGTTTGTATGTTTTTTGTAAAGTTGGCATAAGGTATCATTTGGTCAACCGTACTTAAACGGAAATAGTTTTTTTTGCTGCTCAGGAACTTACAATTCGTCCATTGTGTTAACGATTTGAAAATCCAGAAATCGGATGCTTTTCTAGCCAAATTGCCAGCAGCACAAATCATAGGGTGGGAAATAGAAATTATTCAAGTTGGTGGGAAGTATATTTTTTGCGTTTTTATAAAGGGATAACAAAAACATTTCGATATTAATCGTGCAAAACACTCCAGTGACGATATGTAGAATGGTTCTTAATAATTTCACCATTCTCTCTAGTGTTTTAATATTATCAGATATAAATTTGTCTCATCCATTTAAGGGTGGTTTTTGGCCTTTCTTACTGTGAGTATTAGGATTGACCATTGTCTTGTTGAAGAATAAGGTTACGCTTTTTTGTTAAAAATAGAGAATGATATTTCATTTTAGAATTGACTCTTTCTTTAACCGATTGCAGATAGCTGTATCTGGCACTCGAAATAAAAATAACAATATTAAGATATGCCTACGATAATTAATGGCGGTTTGTCGCCTGGTTACGACTTCGCATATTTCTTCCCACCCAAATTTAAAATAAGTTCGTTTTTCTTGTGTTGAAAACTCGGCATATGAAATTCACTGCATATTGCAATCGTGAACAATCATATAATACAATTTAAGCAGACTCTTACCTGAAAAATCATCTTAAATCAATTCATTGTCGTCCATCCGGTATAGTGGTTAGTGACGCTGACTGCGGTGCCGTAGGGCCTAGCTTCGAATCCAGGATATTTGTGTTGTAATCCTTCCTTCTTCTTCCTTTGTGTTGTAGCCCCCTTGTGATACATTGTGTGGTGCACGGGGTTTATAATTGTTCTCAATAAAAAAAATCAATTCATTCACTGTTTTCGGTATTTATATGCTACTTCAAATTTAGTTAATAGGTGAAAATCAATGCATTTTATTGCCTACAGTAAGAAGTTGACCGTCATGTGAATCAATCATCAAAAGCCGGTCAGTATTTGGAGTAGACAATATAATAACTGAAATAATCCCCAATGCCATGTTAACGCGGAGAAACTAAATGTTGCCTTCTGTAATGGTACTTAAGTAATGCGATATGACAGAAAATGCCTCATTCTGCAAGGCCGTCACGTAATGTGATGCGCAGCTAGATTTTCGACAGTTTCGCTTCGTTGATTCCACACACGCGTCTCTATCACTGCATCAAAATTTATATCAGAAGCAATATAGTCTTCACCCATGCCCTGCGTCTTTGTTGGAATTCTGTAATTTACTCTGACGCTGAAACAGCGTTAAGACTAGTACCGAACGATTATCATTTCACTGACGATGGAATATTTGTTGGGTCTGTCAACAATCTTTTGTGTATATTTCTTACGTGACCGATTGGAGAACGCCGTTGGCCTCAGGCATGTTAATTCACCTTGACTTCCATAAATATTTGAATACAATATCTTGCCTTTAAATTCCTGTAAATTTATCGTTTATCTGATATTCCTCACGGTAATCACAGTTTATAAATATGGTTTATTATTGTAGATATTGTAACGTTTTATACAATTAAGCTGACCGATAATGAATGATAGCTATTACGGGAATGGGACTTGAATGGGAAATAAAAGTGTATTGTTAGATTTTTTTACATGCGTTTATACAAAAATGGCAGGAATATTAATATATATGTTACCGTTATAGCTCGGAAGCCGTTAGTGTGCAGATTATCAAGCTAATTTGCAGATTAACTGATTTGCTCCGTTAAGGTGCTAAAGAGTTTTAATCAGGTAATCTTCACATTAGCGGTTTCCGTACAGTTTAAGTTCAAAAATTTGTTTTTGTTAGGCATTTTGATTTAACGTTGACTCATACCAGAGTAATTTATTCTAAACATTACTTAGAAACAAAGTGGCAGTGGCAGTAAATTTATTATATAAAAGACTCTCTTTGAATTAATTTTAAATAAATTTAATTAAGACGTGCGATCAGTATCTTTTGGAAGAAAATTAAATGTTAAATGTTCCAATATTACAAAGTATAGCTGCACATAGTATATCTTCTATTGATTGATGATTGATTATATCAACTAATTTGTTATTTTCTTGATTGTATTAACGTGATTGTTTAGATATTGAAAATAGACAACACTACATCAATTTCTTTGAATGCAATAATATTCTAAGCAGTTTGTTTCCATGTATTGCAGTTTTTCAGTTGATTGATGATTGGTTCTATCAACTAATGTGTTGATTGTTCTATTGTGCTACCTTGACTTTTTAGATATCAAAAAATAAATAAACAACATTTAATTTAAGCGTACACAGAACCGTTGTTGTTATATTTCACCAAAGATTTAGTTTTGACTTAAACGACTGCTTAGTAGGTAAAGTGCAGATTAACGAGTGTCTAGAAGGTAAATCGCAGATAAACGAGTGTCTAGAAGGTAACGTGCAGATTAACGAGTGTCTAAAAGGTAAAGCGCAGATTAACGAGTGTCTAGAAGGTAAATCGCAGGTTATTTAGGTAATTTACAGATTGCTTATGCAATTTCAAATATAAAGCAATTTTCCGCATTTTAGCGGGGATCACCCTAGTTAACGTGTTAATTACCTAATATGCAGATAAACTGATTTATTCATTTTAACGGTTACACATATTTATTTTCAAAATTGTTTTCCACTAAAAATGTAAAATTTAGTTTTAAAGTGCTGAATGAAACGAAAAACAAATGTTAAATATATGGATTAATAACATTGGAATGTTTATATCCGGAATGAATAATAAAAAAGTAGAATAGTTTTGTTAAACAATATAATGGGAGAAAAAGTCTAATATATTGCTAATTATTTCAATAAACAAAAAAATTTTTTTTTTCTTCTTTTATTTTTTATCTCGCTAAGTAAGCACTGAGACCCACGATAAAAGAAAGAACAGCGAGAGAAATGCAATTTATTCTGGTTTGCCGTATTAGCATATTTTAAAGTAAATAAACCAAGTAAACAAATGCAAACTACTTGTAACGCTCTGATAGTTTAAGGTATGCCTTTTCTGGAGGATATACAGAGAGAGAATCAATGGTTTCTTGACACGAACATTCGTAGTCTTATGGGGGCGCATGCTTGTGATAAGAAGGGATTTTTTTGTAGGCAAGCTTGCATCCGCAGATAAAAGAAATGAAACAGAAAAAAAATTTGCTAAAAGATAAAACGAGGAAAAAACTCTGTTTTCAAGAACGCTTTTTTTAGAATTAATGAAACTTAAGGTTATATAGATTAGAATTGAATCTTTTATAAATAAATTAAACAATGCTACGCCATGGTTTTTGCAAGTAAAACAGCGAAAGAGAAAAAAACGTGGCGATGAAGAAAAACATGAAAAAATTGTATAGCATCAACTTGTAGATATAACGAAATACCGCGATAAATTAACAAGAATTGGTAGAACATAAGATATTATTAATAAAATAATTTATCAGTATTTTCGGCTATTTTCGTTATCAGTTTATATAAACGATATGTTTTTGAAATCTAGTTTTTTTAATGCATCAAAACACGTAGAACACTATGTAGAGTTATGAAAGCATATCTAAAAAAATTCGTTTAAACTCACTTTTTGAGTATTCTATATTTCAGAGACAATCTACATCAAAAAATCTTTTAGAAACGATTTGAAACTTTAAATTATTTGAGCATTTCTTTTGATCCCTTCTTGTGAACTTATCCTACTGAGAAATTCCAAAAAAATAAAATAAATAAAACTTCACAAATTTATGAAAAGCAGGGGAAAACTTAACTTGTCCGCACTTGGTAATGTAGGCCCGTTTTGCACCCTTTTTCCTATCGCTGAGTCTTAAAAATTTCCCATTGGTGCTAAGCAAAATAAAGAACAGAAATTTTAAATAAAAAGTAAATTTTTCTAGCGTAAAGCACTTGAAGTTTTTAAAACGATGGAGAGAAATGTCATTTTTTAACTTAACGTACTAAAGTCGTAAAGTATTATTTAAAACGAGTAGTTTGGGATAGAAGGAACAACCGAGAGGGAAAAAAATTAAAACCTGGAAATTTAAAATATTTATTGTTTGCTCAAAAAGCTAAATCACACGCCCATACACAAAGCACACATTTTGTAAACTAAACTTAACAATAACAAATTAATTAAATTAAATAAATTCCGCTTTACTTTGCCATCTTTTATAAATGATAAGTTTATTTGTCATTTCGAATATTTTTAATGATATGCATGAATCTATTATCAAGCATAGAGCTTGCAACATTGTGTAGTAATAGCGTTTAACATATATATGTATATATGTATGTAAACCTGCAATCCTGGTTCCTAAGGCCAGGAGTTTGCTCAAGTACTTCTGTGGCTAAGACTATTCTATCATGACTATAGTTATCTTAGGATTATAACTATTTTTTCTATATTTTTGTAATATATATATGTCGTGTTTTTCGAGTGAACATCAAGACATTTTATTTTAACCGTCTTTATTCCATGAAATCACTTTGTAATTTCATTTGCAAGAGAGAGAGTTAGACACGTGTTAAATATATGAATAGGTGGCCCCTTCAGAAGTACGTTCAGAAGTACGAAGAGCGTTTTTAAGTATGTTCTAAAAGTACGCTTCTTATTGAAGAGATATACTTGAGAATTTAAGTATAACATATTAGATAATAAAAATTAATGGTCGGAGGGGGTAAATTTAGAGCCATGTGTTCTTCATTCCCTAACTGGGTAATAAATTTAATACTTAAAGATGTAACGGGAAAATAAAATTTAGAAGTGGTCTAGGATTTAATTTTATATATATAGATCTAATTCTTACGTATGTATATATAATGTATATATATATATATATATATTATATGTATGTATATATATAGCTTATAACATTCATATATGTATATAGCTTATAACATTGCATAGCTTATAGCATTAATTTATTAAATCAAATTTATATTAAAGTTAGAATTTTAAGAAAATTTGTATATTATTGTTTCTGGTAAAATAGTTAACCTGATGTTTCTGTCCCTTGCTTCAGCACTACACACTTAAAGAAACCTTTCAGCCAGAAATTAGACATAACTTTTTCCAGATTGGACGTAGCTGGAAAAGATTTAGAGGGTCTGTATCTGAGCCATTAATCACCCCTTAATTTTGAAGAAAAGATGACGCTATCACAGCTGTTGCTCTATCAGTGACTCCATAATGATCCCTGACCAATGATGGCCATTTTAGATTGATTCTCATTTGCCATAGAACTTTTATTGGTGTTATACCAGAAGTTTGAATTGATCATCATCATTATCCTTATCTCAAATATCAGAACCTCCAAGTATTTCTATTTTGTACTGTATCGAAATGTTCCGGTTTGTAGGTCTCCATAGTTTCACTCGGAAGTACTTTAGTAAGATTGGGGATTCTTATACTTGTTTTTCTTACAATCTTTTTCTTAAGTGATGTGACGCTTCAACTATTTTACGAAGGAATTAATAGATGAAGCTTATCTTAGTCTTTTATAACTATTACTTAATTAATTTTGAGTAATTATAATACCAACTTGAGCATGAAATAAAGCTAATGTTTTATTTATTTACATTATTTTAAAAAAGTTACAATTAATGCTTAAAATTTTGCATTTAAATGGTACAGTTATGGGTTTTGTGGGAGGTAAGAAGAGGAAATGGAAGACATTCGTTCTTTAACACTTACATTTTCAAAGTAAATATTCTAAAAAGAAGGCTGTGAAATTTTTTTTCTCTTTTATATTTGGACTTAGCAGCAGTTAAATGTCTACGCCAATTAGTCCTTTTATGTTCTTTTACCCAACTTTATTGAAAAATTAGTTTGTGTCTTCTATTCATCACTCCTAATTTTAGGTTCAGTTACCCAAGTTTGTTTTACATCTTTTAGTACCTGTGAACTGATTGAATTTTCTGTTATTTAAAATACGTGTAAAAATTACCGAGTGAGTGTATGGTTTAATGGCGAGAGAGTAAAAATAACCAAATAGACTGGAGACGAATGCCTTTCCTCTTCATTAATTTACATGTTCGTTTCTTGCAAGTTCATCGATCTAAACTTAGCCAACCCATATTTTCTTTGCAATTATATAAAATATAATAACTCAATTTAAAATATTTGGTTGACTTTATCATAATGAAATTTATTGAAATTTTGACTCACACAAGTTTAAATTTTTGTGTGCAAATGCAGTCCACAACAACAGGACATTTACATGATCCTACATCAGAATCAGAACCGATTAATTTTTAAAGATGCAAAACCGTTACGAATGATCTATTTGTATCGCAAAGGTAGGACGTCTTTAGTTTATGTAACTACTACCGAATTAACTGATTAGCTCTATTATCCATTACTCGGGAACAGCAGTAATCGAAACTGTTTCCTCTTTTTCCAATGTAAATTAGCCCGTCCACACGGTGGATTTTCAGTAGCACTAAGGCTCTAACTCATGATACACCGATCACGAGTCCTTGACCATAACTACAAGGCTATCATGGTCACACCAGTTCTGGTGTAGTCCTCTTCACTTGATTAGGGCTCAAAATTATGAGGTTTGTTATCATTTGCCCCCTTGTTTCTTTAGAAGGTGGCATTAATAAATCAAGTAAAATTTATCCAAATCCAGTTATGAAATTCACGTTTATCAAATGCAATTAATTTAAAGATTCTACTTAGCATCTTATGCTAAAACTCTTGAAACTATCACGTTATATCTTACATCTATTTAATAGTTTATTTTCAATTAAAACTTTTCCTTTTGTCGTTTTCATATGTAATTGACATTCTAACGATTTATATCAATTACAGAAGAAAGCGAGCCTTTTGAAATTTCGTTTTATTCTTTTAATCGAAATGTAGACGTTTCTTTATCAATGACTGTTAAAAAATCCCAAAACATTGAGCCTTCATTCGTATTTAATAGAATCACAAATTGCCAGAACAGCTGTTACTTCCGTCCTAATAAGACCTTAAAAAATAAAATAGTAAGGTTCTCCAAAATGTTAAAAATATAACCAATAAACAAATACAGATAAACTTAAGTTTAACAGAAATAAAATAAAAAATGAGGAAATAATAGTATAGAGATATCGATTTTTCCATATCATTAATAACACAAAATTTGAAAATAATAATTTAAGTATTTTAATGACGTGATAGACGGCGTAATCGAATTTTAACTTTCCGAATCATTGATTGAACGAGGACCAATCAACTAACAATATTTTTATGGGTAGTTGACTATATTTTAGTCTTAAGACGTTCTGCAGGATTAATGGCATGGAAAAACAGCATTACTGATTCTCTTATGCTTCGAAAGATCGGAGAAAACTACATTTATGCTGAAAAAAATATTGTTACTTTCCTAATGTCAGCATTTTATTTGCTTGGGTGAACGTATTGACATAAACGTTTATCAAAAACCTTTAGAAATGATTTATATATTTTGAGATTAAATTCCAGACTGAAATAAAATAATTTCTGATTTTATATAAGACAAATAGTCTTTTCAAAAGATTCTTATACTAAATTTATCCAAGAAAAAAGTACTGAAACTAGAAATAAGAAATAAACAGAATTATTTTTCCTCGCAAGATATTTAATGGAAAAATTATTACAATTCCTTTTTATCAAGAGTCAGATAATAAAATTTTTTTGATGTTTCATCTCATGACATTATTTTAAATCTTTATTTCAATGTTCTTTTTAAAAAAAATTGCCGATACATTTCTTAGGCTGATAAATGTTTGAAGGAGGAAAAATTAATGTAGGATTACGTGTTCTATTTGAAGTGGGAAAAAATGAAAATAATTTTACAGTTTGATCCAAGAAAAAAATTACACAACTATTTTAAAATATATGTACATTGTTGCGTTAAGAAGTTACTTTTGCATAAATACTATATAAATCATCGATAATTTCATTGCCTATGCACTTAAATGAACTTATTTAAAAACAATATATTAAAATAAATTTCATAAAACCATTTAAATAAGTTTTTCAAAAATAGCGTTTTCAAATTAACAAAAATCAAGATTTTTATAACAAATTTTTGTTATTAATTTTTTTTTTAACTTTTCACAGATATATTTACAACTCTAAGGATAAGATGAGCAACAGAATTAAATTTCTACTAGAAGTTGTAAGGGATGCGCTAAGTCATCCCTTAGTGTGGGAGGGTAGGAAGGAAGATTAGCCAGATTCAAAAATAACTTCAATTTATTCTCAGATATAAAAAACAACACAAATTCTTTTAACCAAAATTAAGAGATGCACCCTTGTACCAAATATTGAAAGCAATAGCTAGTTAGACGAGATACGAGAAGACTTTAAATAATCAGATCACTTACGTCTAGGCAATATCTTCTAATTCTTAGTGACCTAATCTAATTTGATCCCTACTTGACAAATCATCAACTTTAATATTACAATAATCAGCTACGAAGTATCCACGTCTCACTTCACATTTAATCAATCACTGCTAGCCGTAGCAATCTGTAACTTCTCTCTAACTCGAAAGTTTAATCTTTATATGCAAGTCTTAATTTGCATGCTCATATCTTTTTCGAAGAAACCATTTTAAATAGATTAAAGAACCATTTTTCCAGGAAAAATCCGGAAAGACCCGAGACAAAGTGAACACAAATACAGTGATAATGAAAATATAACACAACACTCCAAACGTATACGTCGAAAAATGACGCAGTTCAACCGAAGTAGATTTCGAATGGACTGGACCGCCAAGAAAGGCAAAAAACTAAACGTAGGGAAAATGTTTTCCTTATTTAGGACAACATATATTTGTGAACAAAATTTTGCTTCTATGAAAATTAACAACAGTAAATATAGTTGCAAACTGGCTGAGATTAACTTACAGATTATGATGAGAATTTGAACAAGAAATCTCACTCTTGATTTCAAAACACTTGTAGTAAAGTGTGATAAGGTACATTTGTTTCAGTTTGACTCAGTAAGGTACATTTGTCACATTGATTCTAAAGTTAAATGTTCTTGTAACCATAGATTATATGAATTTAGCACAATAAATTACAAATATTTTATTTACTATGCCAATTTTATTTAACTTAAATTTATTGAATTTTTATAGTAAAGTTTATACCTTTTCTGCTATACAAATTTAGCTATTGAATGCTATAATTTTAAAAAGGAGTGCCCATCCGTCATCTTCTACTACCACAATAACCTTGAGCCAAAATGATTGCTCATCCCTGATATAGATTAACAAAATGTGACATCCTTTAGAACACAACTCTGTGCCTATCCGTCCGCCACGTTGATCTACTCGGTACCAATGCAAAAGAAGTCTTCTGTGCTATGGGCTCAATGATAATCTTCTTAACCCTCTCGCTGCGCATGTCGCAATTTCCACGGACAAAGTACACGTAGCAGACGCAGAAAGAGGGTTAATGGATGTAAGGAGTACAGGCCTCTGGCAATCAATCAAAGTGTATTGAATTGATCAATGTAGTCTCATCAAGAATGTCCATTGCATTTTTTTTTAAAAAAAGCAATATAAAAACATTAAGTCAATTCCTACTTAGGTCAACTAAGAGAAATTTTATTTTAGTTAAGGGAATTTAATAAATGAATGAATATTTTTAAAAAACTGAATCAACATCAACTGTCATTTACCAAGTTAAAAAAATAATTTTGAAGCCAAGAAAAAGTTCGCTAAAAAAACTTACTTGCGCCATCTACTAATGTCTGCTTGCGCCAACCCTCCTCTCAGTGCAACCACCATGTCCCTCAAAACAAAATCTGTCTGCGGGAATTTACTCCACCACCCACGTTGGGAACCTGAAATTCTCTACTATTTCAAGACAAACAAGAAACAAATCTCCAAACTGATTTCCTTGCCAGAAATAATGCCACAGATATTGCTCATTTTGTAAGTTCCTTCCTTTATGTCAGATTTAACGTGTGCCGTAGGGCTGCGCAATTTTCAACATTTGCATTATTCTGTGATGTGCAGCTTGAAATGTGCATACATTTCTGACCTCTCTCCTGCTGTTTCTTTTTCAATGTCATGTATAACGAGTATATTAATACGAAATATAATACGCCCAAATTATAATTTCCTTTATAATTTTAACATAATTAATGTCTCATTCCTGTCTGCATTATTATGCATTACAATACTGTTTTACTGTGTGTGTCTCTTACATTTATCTTTAACCTCTCGGTATTCTACAATGCTTTTTCTCCTGCCGTCTCCCCTGTGCCTTTTTTCCGGCCTGAAGTCTTTTTTTAAGATTTAATCTACTGTTTCTTCTCTGTATTCCATCTGGTTTGTCATCTGTGCTTTGAACTTCATAAGTTTAAATCTGGTATTGAAGAATTTACAAAATGCAATTCTTTTGATGTGTTTTTTATCTATAATTTCAGAAATTTGTTTGCCGATTAGAGGAATTAGAATTCATAATGTAAGAGAAAATAAAAAATTTATATAGTTGAAAACAAGGTAACTATGTTCAAACAATAATTTTTTGATATTTACTGATGTTTTGATTAAAAACTAATTGATATTTAAAATGTATCTAAAAAGCTTATATAAAAAAATTTTTAAGCTGAAAAGCTTAAACTTTTTTTTACGATTTACAATTAACGATTTATCTTATCAAATGATTTTTTATTACTGTACGTATGCAAATTTGACTTATAAATCTAATTAACCGCAGTTTCAAAGAATTCATTAAAATATTACAATTTTTAACTGTACTAAATGTTTTGTGAAAATTTCGTTCACCTGCAAAATTTTTAATTGCATATGAAAACACAGAAAAAACTACTTTTGTAAAGTCAAATCACAATTTAGCTTTTTAGTTCAATATAATATAATTAAATCGCACTTCATGAAATTTCGTAGATAAGAATATGAGTTATTATGTTTCAAAAAGGTATTTGTTTAAAAAACCTGTCAATGTTATATAATAAATCTTAGCCTTACCTTAATTCCTATTTACAACTAATAATTCTCTTTATCTCACTTTACACAAATAAAACAAATTGGTTTAATGTTTCAATCAGGATAAAACACTTCTATGCGTCTTTATAAGGCTACATAATATTTATCCTAATTTTTATCGAATATATGTCTGTTTACCATTTCTGATAAATATTTCCCTTAGCTAATGAGAGACAAAAATAAGGCTTTCCTCCCTGCATTTTTTCCTTTCTAATTAAATAAATGCAAAAATTCTCCAAAATCACATTAAATAAAATCCCAATAACTTAATAACTTGCTCAACTACCATTTTTCTCATTCTAAAGTATCGTTATCATGGTCGTTTTTACTTAATGAAAAAAAAGAAAGTAATTGCATTTTCAGATAATTAGTAATCGTAATTTAATTCAATTTAGAGCAACAACCACTAAATCTGCATAAAGAAATGAGAAGATTAAGACACGTACACGACCTCAAATGTTCCCCTCAGAAATTTCGCTTTGGAACAAAATCAAACCCATTATCGCAGAGCCAGCAGAGCTTCTCGATTACCTAACAACTGCTACCAAAAGGAGCAATTCCAATTCCCAAGGTAAAACATTCCAGTATTCGTCGAATCGTTAAATTGCCATCGACATGTGTCTTATTCAGTTTTATGTAAGTGGGATTCGGCTTTAAAGTGACTTTAAAGGCGATGCTTATCGACTTAAGGAGAAATTCCAGTGTCTTGTAAAATGCTATTGAAATCGGGACTGACTGCGAGATCCTATCAGCAAATAAACATTGGATCACTTCTAGGATTCTCAGGAAATGCTTGAAATAAAAAAAGGGAGTTTCGATTGAAAATGGATTAGATGCAGTTTCAGGACTAATACTGTTATTGTTTGATTTTTATATAATGTGTATGATATTTTAAGTCAGTGTTTAGGTATATTTACATGGGTGTGAAATTTACTCAATGTTTTTTCTTTTTATATTTCATTTCTTCTAGAATAAAAAAATGGGATTATATAAGCGTCTTTTGAGTTTTCTACCTAGTTTGATGGAAAATATATAAATTCTATAAAAAAAAATGGAAATTCTATAAATGCTGTCGTTTACACATTCTACAGGGTGTCTCCGAATGCCGTGTACAAACTTGGAGGAGAAGTAGAGAACATTATGAGGAGCAATAATTACATAGGAAAGCATGGGCGGGAAGCAATAGATGGCGGCGTATGCGAGTTCTAAGAAACAGCACATGCGGTTTCATCTTTTCGGGCATGGACAGCGTACGATGAATATAAATCGTTATACGAACGCCAAGAGGGGCGGATATTCCCCTCAGCTACATTCTAGCCAGTGGAAGTTGACTTTGACCTGGTAGCACGAATGTCTATCGGTGCTGCTACGATACGTAAAACGCCCAGTATTTTTGAACATGTTCGCCAATCCGTGAAGCGTCGGTGTTGTGAGTGCATACATGTGTCATTGAGCGCAATTTCGAACACCTATTGTAAAGCTTTTATGTCATACGTTTTATTTATTGCTTTTTGTGTAATAAAGCGTTTTACATCTCATTCTGTGTTGTGGCCTTACTGTATTGGTGCCTCTGTATCTCGTTAAGGTTACGTTTCCGCCCATGCGTTCCGACGTAATTATGGCTCCTCAGGATGTTCTCAATCTCCCCTCCAAGTTTATACATAGCATTCGGAGATACCTGTCTAACATAAAAAGTGATGCACTAAGAAGGAATTATCTGAATGGGGAAGAAATCAGAAGACGTGATGTACATGTCGGAAAGCCAAATGATACCATAAACAATATCATAGAACTAAACGTTTTGTTTAGGAAATCCAGCTACAAAATTCAATAATACGCTGGTCCACTGATAACTTTGATGCAAGCTTTTCGCGGCTTGGCATTGGCTCGTTTAATCGTTGGATGTCCTCCGGTGGGATTGCTTACTATTCAAGTTCCAATTAGCGTAGATGGTCGCGATCCCAGAATGGTAGAAGAAACTACTTAGAGCTTAAACCTATTTTATTGAGACCTGGATATCACATCAGCGAAAGAAGTGCTGGAGAAATATGAAGACATCTAGTGTATATAAAAGCGTAACAAATACGATCAGGCATTATCCTATTGAAATGTAAATCCTGGGATACGTGAAATGTAGGGCTACACTATGGAGCATATAGTCTCATCGGCGTTCCACCGTTGTGTTAGGGTGTCACGTATGACAAGAAAAGTGACTGGAAATCAAATGAAATGACGATCCACACCACAACCCACAGTTGTCAGACCATATGACAGAAACTGAGTATACTACCTCTCTTCTGCACATCTTCAGACAAGTCTTTCTTAGTCATTTAGGTTTAGCTGGAAACTGGAATTTCTGATGTAAACAATTCTAATTCAGTCCTTGCGGCTCCAGGTCAAATATGGCCGAAATCTCTGCAAATGCACCTGGTGGTATCCAATGTTTAGTGGTAATCGGCGCAATTGACTCTGACCTTTTCTCCCGTTCACTGGATTGCCTACTTATGGGTCTTTGCAACAGTGTTGTTCAGATTACACGCCGGATCATCGATTAAGACGTATCAGAAAGTTTGAGCACGAATTGGATAATCACTCCACCTTCGCATTCAGTAGTCGTTCTCGGTCAACCGCTTCCTTCTTGACGTTTTGTATGGCCATGGTTCATTTATTCCAAAAATCATCATTGAATGGTAATATTACATCATTTCAATTTTGAGTGATCAAGTGTTTTGACAATTTCTTGCGAATGAAAACAGTCGTCTATATGGGACTCATCTGACCAAAGAGTTTCAGAAAAAATGAGTACATTCAGTGGATGAATTTGTCAGTTATATTTCTAGACCCAAGTCTTGTACAACACGTTTGATATTTTCAAGGGGAAGTAACTCCTACACATTTTTCTTATTAGAAGCATCCAGTACTTTGAAAAGACATTGCTGGAAACTGACTGCTACAAGGACTCTTAAACTGTCTTATATCCCGAACGAAATTACTTTGTGAATGTCGTATAATTATAAGATAGTAGGATACTACGTGATTCGATAGTAAGATACATTATTCCATCTTGTAATATCCTTTTAATTTTGTCTACTGATGAGCCATATCCACAAACATGTGTGTATATAGTAATAGATGTGGGGTAATTTTTGTATTATATTCATCTATATACATACCTAATTATCTTAGTATCTGTTCTGTAACAAAAGTTAAAATTCTGTCCAATTTTAACATCGATGCAATAATATTGGATTACTACCGTTGAGAAGAGATTGAAATTTTATTGAATTATAAATACTTCGCTTATCAAATTCAGAATTTTACGTTCATACATTTTACAATCAAAATTTCATTTTAATATGATTCATTTAAAAGTTTGAATTATCTTTAGAAATTGTATACCAGTGATCTGAAATATTTGTTGATTGATGCAATCTCCATATTTGACAAAGTTGTTCCATAATTCACAAATAATTTTAAAGCACAGATCGTTCTTAAGAGATTTTCCTCATAAAGTTTCTTTTCAGTCGATACCGTATAATTGTGACATTGCTGGGAATGAGTATGCAGACTTTCTTGCTAAGAAATTGGCTCTTGTGATCCAAAGACACACGAGAATTTCAAACTTTAATTCAGTAAAGCTTTTTACAAATACGACTTTTAAGTATAATTTTAAAATGGAAGCTGCGGATATGTCGAAGGACAAGAACTGGGAAATCTCTTGAACAAGAACCCGTCTTAGGTTGTCGAGGGTCCTAGAAAAGCTGTTGTAGCTCAATTTAGACCTTTGACAGGGCATGACTGTATATGAGATCCCATCTCAAAAGAATTAGTATCGCCGACTCACTGGACTGTACTCTCTGTTACTCTGGTCAGCCTATGATCGTTGTACATTTAGACATGTGCCCTTCACTGAAAAGCCTTAGTTATACTGTCAAAAAATATTGGTGACCACGTGCACTAATGGAATAGGTGCTATTTCCAAGGTGTGGCAGTTATAAAATTTCTTAAAAATGTTCCAAGCTTTTGTAAATATTTAAAAATCAAATGTATGACGTATATTATTGTTTGCCTATCTGTGATTTAGGTGTCAGAGGTGTTGTGAATTATGGACTAGGTGGTCTGAATGGGTGGAGTGTAGCTGTCAACACGCTCAAACCCCCCGTGGGCTATCTCGATGAAAGGGTAATATGTAAAGGATTCTGCCTCAGTCTTAATCTTGTTCTTGGCTTCGGCGTACCAGGTGCCGTTGTTTACAAGGATTTTCCTCTAGAATATTTCAGTCTAATATTTTAACTTAGTAATTAATTTGTTAAAGCTTATTAAGTTTTATTTTAATGAAGTTTATTTAATGTTACCGATGAATCCAGGGAAAAGCAACTGATGGACTCCAGGGAATTATTTTAATAACACCACACACACGCACTAGTAATTATTAAGAAGAGCAAGGAGTAAAAATATAAATATAACCTAAAATGGAGAAGGTTTGGAAAAAATAATCTCTACTGCATCCCGGAGGAGTGTAACAGAAGTGTGAAAATGTATGTTACTACAGATAGAGGAAAAATCCCTTGGGAACTTCGGGTTCGCATGCGAAAACCCTGTACTGATAGAAAGTAGTTCCGAAGAAATCCAAACCCCTCTTTAGTTGATAAATATCAATAAGCATCCATTCTTAGCTCATATTTCATCACTTCATTAAAACTGGAACATAGCATTGACTAAAGACGACATATTACTAATCAGGATAAACATCGTTATTATTATGGAGTAGTCGCATTTACGAAAGTATTATCCACCTTCTCTATTTTTTTTACCAATTCCAATCTCAACAAACATTTTATAGGTTAATAGTTCTCTCAAATATGAACATATTTTGAGCTACCAAATAAAATAAATAGTTAAAATGATGAGCATTTTATTATGGAATAAGGTTAAAGAGTGGAAGAGTAAAGAGAAATACAGATCGAAAAAAAGCTATATCTTGAAATCGGAGTAATAAATTAGGAAAAAAATAAAGGAAATATAGTTAAATTTATACTGCATTACATGTATTTCTAACATATTCCATACAAAACAAAAAAAAATTCGTAAGTTTTACGCGTATTTAAGAATTACTGTTTTAACTCATAAAGCAATGCCAATGAATATTCATTAAATTTTAGTTACTGTCAGACGATTTTCCAGTTTAAAAATTACTCATCCGTAATCCAACATGTAAAGAAAAAATATAGGTAGAAGTCTTGAAAAATTATTATTTAAAAATACTAACGGTGGACCAACTCCTATTCTACGAATTATGCAAATGTTTACACTCATTGCTTAAATTGAAGAACTGTAAATTACATGTATTATGTAGTTTTAACTTTGTAACCATAATATTGATTAGGACTTATAGCCTTTTTATTATTGTTCTCGTGTGTGACATAAATGAATTTATTACACCATCTCGAAAAACTTTTCCTTATCAAAGAAGGATTCTTTCATTGTTTTTTAATGATAATCGTATTTTCTTTTTTATTTACACAAATGTAAGCTTGTGATTATTCTATCTATCGATCTGTATATATAAATGGATGTTTGTATATATGAAATCGCTTCACTTCAACATCGTTCAACTGATCACTATGAAAATTGGCATACATTTGTATTTTTTGGTGGAAAAGGTTTCTGTGCTATCCTCTTTGTTGTAGCTCTCCACCAGATGGAGCTACAGCATATCAACTTCTGCACCATTTAATAAATCGCCAAGTTACTAAAGTAGTCTCCAAAAATGATGCCAATTTGGCTCTATCACCAACATTACGCTATGTGTTCATTGAATCGCCATTATAATGTAAGGAACGGCGTTACTTGAGAATATTCTAACTTTTTAACATAAAATAAATACAACAGAAAGTGATATTAATGTATTACACATTCAGATATAAATTATCTACACAATTTTAAGCGTTCATTACTAAAAATTTCTAGCTATGTGTTACTTTTGTCGAGCAGAAATCAGCTTAGGAAGGTGTTTTCAAAAATCGACCCACAAGAGAGTTCCGGGTCGTTATAAATAAAAAAAAATCTTTTTTTATCAGCTATTAGACATTTAGACTTAAAATTTAACAAATATAGTTTTTTAGTTCAGCTGAAATATGCAAAAAGGTTTTTTTTCGTTAAATTTGCAATTTATGTAAAATTAACTCATTAAAAACTTCTTTATCCTTCTATCTGTATTGCTTAGTTTTTCAATTCTCCCGTGCGAAGAACGAGCATTCCAGCTTGTATTTTATAAAATAAATGTGAAAGCAACACATAAAATTTTAACATCTCTAATTTAATTAAGTGTAATTGATTGTAATGTGCTATGCAATAGTTCGATGACCTTATGAAGCAAATCTAGAGAATAAATTGTTCAAGCTGAAACATTGGGAAACCTTAAAGGAAAACTTTCTTATGCAGATAGCATACGGTATTTAAAATGCTGAAAATTTCTAAACATATTACTGTAAATTATTTATATTATTCCATTTAAAGCGAGGCTGGTAAGCGAGAAGAAAGACAAATATACTTCGAAGCTAATTATGCGTGGAACTTAATTGCTTTGAGTACACATCATAAATCATTCGTTAATGTTTCGAAATTATCAGATGCAAGCAACTTTGTAGTTTAAAACCATAATTGTTCTCTTATTTACTCGTTGTGAATATGTTTGAACAGAGATTCTTAACTTGGTTAAATCAAACAAAGAATGGGTTCTTAAGCGACTGAAAAGCCTGCATATTTAATCATCAAAATGTTACAAAGTGATCGGGAGTGCAACAGATATACTCATTTTGAAAACTGAAATTAATTATTTATATTGATTGATGTAAAGTTCATTCAAAAATTGTGTTCTGTTATTCTTAACATGAGCATTCTTTGAACGATATCAATCTAATATACCGTCGACTCTCGATAATTCGAAGTTGAAGGGACTAATGAAAAACTTCGAATTATCAAGAGGGTATAAAAAAACTCCCAAAATACTCAAAGAGAATTTTTTGTCAAATACATTTAAATTTGAAACTATGTAATAAAACAGCATTTTTCTCGTATGTATAAAATTATTTAAAATTTTTTATAAAAAAGTATATATTATACAATATAAACATTATACAGAAATTAAAAGTCATGTATTAAAAGAATACATTCATTCACAATACTACGCATCTCTTCTTCACAATAGCGGACCATCCTTTCTGACCACATGTGTAGCACGGTCACGTTTTAAACTAAATATATGGAAGGGTGATAGCAGGATGCGGTTTTTTTATTGTCCACTTGAAGAATGAAAGCAATAAAAGTGTATTCCCCCCTGATGAAACGGAAAACACTAAGAAGAGGTAGCAGAGAGATGGTCACCAAAAGAGCTTCGTTACAGGGGAGACACCCAGAAACAATACAACACAAAACTTGTAAGCTCCAACCTCTTTGTTACAGGACTCTACATGACAGTATGTGTTCGAAATGCGAGGATTTTATAAGATAACTTCGAATTGTTGAGAGTTATAGTCTGTCCAGCCACAGATTTTACTTTGAATTATTGAGGGTACCCACATGTATTGTTTTAGTTCTAAACATCAAGAGTTTTTTTAGAGACAAAGCATATACTTCGAATTATCGAGAGGTTTGTATTATCAAGAGTCGACTGTAATTTATTGGCTGTAAGTTTTTTTTAAATAAAAGTAATATACGTATTAAAAATACTAAATATACATATTTTAATAACTGAAAAAAATATTTATTTGCTGGGAAAAAAAGCTAATAGTATGAGGCGGATCGTATTTGTGCTCTTTCACTAAGGTCTCTTGGGGTAATCCTCCCTATGTTTGTTATTATTGTTGACAAATGTGTACTTTTTAAAAGAAAGTTTATGTGTAAAAAAAAGTTTGGCAGCTACAAAGTTCTTGAACTAATTGATTGGAAGCAAAGGACTGCATTTATCATGTGACTATGATGACACATGAGCTCAGCTCATTAGATTTCATAGTGTAGTTTTTTAATAAAGGATAGGACCACAACACATCGGAACACTCGCTGGATATTATTTCCCACTCAACAATTATTTAAAATGTTTCTTGTGTGTATATTTTACACATTTCTACTTTACTAGCCGTTACCCCGCGGGGTTCATGATATTTTTAAAATATGTACTGTTTATATATATATTTGTAAAGGTGTTGTACTCTATGAAAGGAATCTACTTACCAAACTTCAAGACTGTGCGTCTAATAGTTTAAAAATGGAGAAAATAATGTGTAACGCCCCTAAGCCCCCGCAACGCCCCTTGTGGGTCGATTTTCCTAAAAAGCATTTTGTAGTGGATCTCTTCGCTATGAAACTAATCTGTTTCCCAAATTTCAAGTATGTACGTCTAATAGTTTTAAAATGGAGATAATTATGTGTAACGCACCTTAAACCAGCCCCCTTAACGCTCCTACAGATTCGATTTTCGCCAAATCTCTTCTAAGCGGATCTCTATTCTAGTAAAGGAACCTGTATACCAAACTTCAAGATTGTAGGTTTAATAGTTTCGGAGATATATAGTGATGAGTCAGTGAGTGAGTCGCTTTTCTCCTTATATATATATATATGTATAGATAGATAATGACTACTTTCTATGCTATCAGTACTCAAAGTTTCGACTAAGCAATTGTTTTAGATCTGCATACAATTCTTACTAAACAAAATTCTAAATTAGTGAAAGAAAATGAAAAAAGTGGTATGTATAGTATTTAGAGGAAAAGAGTTTAAATATTTATAAATTCGCAAGCATATAAAAGGGATAATGTATACAAAGTAAAAGAAATATGTATTAATATATATATATATATATATATATATATACTTATTAATACATATTTCTTTAATATATTAAGTACATCATAGATAAAAATAGGACAAACTCTAAGGTAGATTGCTACGATCAAAAAGAAATAGTTTTCATGAGAGAATTCATAGTCCTAAAGGAAATATAAAAAACTAGTGCTTCGGTAAACGCCCACACCACAGACTTTCAAATGTCATTCCTGTCGAGAGCTAACTAGGGAACGATATGTAAATGCACGTCATTGTGAACGAAAAACCCGCCAACGTCAGCCTTCAGTGAATCTTTAGTTGGAATTGTAATGTATGGGAGGGTAGAGCAGTTTACTAAAGTAAAGCAAGGACAGTATGTTTTTTATCTACGGAACTTTAAACAATAATTGAACAGAGGCTGCATGACATTAAGAAAAAAGTGCTATTTTTACAGACGAGCTTCCAGACGAGTGTATTCCATAGTTTTGACACACAAATCCTTCTTTTTCAGTATTTTTAATACCCTTTTATAAGCTTCACTTGTATATAACGGAATTTTTCAAATCCCATTTCCTGATTTTGGGACTAATTCCAGATTTGGCGACTAATTCCACATTTGGCGTCTAAAAGATTGTTACAATTAAATATAAACGTCTACGATTAAATATAAAAGGGTCTTTATTAGTTTTTTTAATTATAATTTTTATTATGATCGTTATTGCTGCCTATAACTAACTGTTTTGAGCAATTTTTGAAATACAGTGAAATAGAATTAACGCGGAAACTCAGAACGAAATATCTGTTAACACGAAATAAAACAACGGTCACAAGTAACTACTATGCATTTTTGTACATTTTTTTTTCTCTTAACCCGAAACAAAAATCACTTAACACTGAAAGAATTTCCTTCTGATAATGAAACAAATACGCAAAACACTTGCCTGATTGGACGTCCAGCTGAAATAACCGGAAGAATTCGTTGCAGTAGATGATGATAATGTATATACATCCCCTATTTTGGCAGAAAAGAAACGAGGAAAATTAAATGAATAATGCAGCTTCTGTTCCCACGCCATCCAAAGTGAGAAACACCATGGAAAGTATGTTCAGTTATTTAGACACACATTTTTTTTCTAAGGGCGAAATGTATAATAGAATAAACGACATCGAACAATTTTTTGGCAATTTGATGCTAAAAAAGACAACACAAAAAATATCTGATTATTTTCCCAAAACTCAATAAATGCTTTGTTTTTCAATAAACTTGAAAATTTTATATCAAATTTTATTGAGGTCTTGTTAATGTTTTTGTTTCATTGATATTTATTAATTACATGCATATATACATATATATTAAAATAAAAAGTACTCTAATAAACTTAACTTTGTTGAAATATGCTTTTTTACACAATTAAATTCTTTTAACACTACAAAGTATTTCAGTCCCCCTCAAAATCATATTAAACTATTTTCACTATATTTTTTTCTTAAACTTCTTTTTGCTGTTTATACATTTTAAAGCATGTATTATACGAAGGAAGCAAAATCTTAGTTTTGATATCAAATAACAAATCTTTAAGTTTATCAGTATTTTTAAGTGATTCAGTATTCACAAGGTTAAATTAGTTTATGTTCATACTAAAATCTAAATTTATTTGAAAAATAAGGAAACTCTCATATAAACGCATATATTGTTTTCAAAATATTGCTTATACCGAAATAAATGCAACCTAAAAAAATAGTGACTTTTAATAATATCATTAGAGTTATAAGCTATAAATTGATAGTATGGGAGTGTGCGTGTATTAATTTTGCACAATAAAGCAACACGAAAGCTATTAGAGATAGACCACGTAATTTTGACCATGGAAGGGAGACCATGGTCAATTCACGAGGGGGAGACCTGACCTGGCACCCTCTCTCCAAACTTCCTCTCTCCGTAAGCGGAAGGATATTCAGACTAGACAGATTTAACGTATATTTTTTTCAATGACACAAGTCTCGATTTCATAACAGGTCGGCATCAAGTCTGTGGCAATTAACTGCGTAATAAGTTATCAGACTACCCTAAAATTGTGAATTTTGCCAAAAATCAATAAATTTTTTTATGATTGTGTTTCATAGGCCATCTTATTAACTTTATATAAATACTAAGTCTTTTATTTCCTTTTCACTAGAACAAAAACTACAAAAGCAGATGTCATTACTTTAAGCAATATGTCATACTTTAAAACACGTTTAACTCGAAATGAAAAACGTTTAACAACGCTTAACGACGTTTAACTCTCTTTTTTGAAAATGCTCAAAAGGTTTCGAAAATAATTAAAAGTAATCTTTTGTATAACAGTAGAAGTGTTTTAACCTTCAGATTTATCACACACACACACACAATCACTGTTTTATTACAAAATTTATAGCCCTGAAATGGCACGTTTATCCTGAGGACAGAACCCGTGATCTTTGAATCCGAAACCGAGTAACTTAACCACTACACCAAAATGATCACCATGGTGCAGAGGTTGTTACTGGCTTATATAGATTATATCGCTACAGTCCTTATGGGAATATAATCACTGTTATTTTAAGCAATTTTATGTAATAGTTAAGATAAAGTGGTCTACTTTATGTAAAAATTACTATATCTTCTATCCTGAAGGTCATATAAAAATGAATAACAAAGCAACACATTAGAATTGAAAAATTAAAAATTTGTTCATAAAATTTTTATACAGAATAAGCCTCTTTTACGTTATTTTTTGTAAATTTTTAACAGCTTTTTCCCATTTTAGTAGCAATGATTTCTTTTTCTCTTCTTAATTTTAGCATATTTATCTCTAAATGTACTAATCAAATCTTCCCTTCCCCCCCAAAAAAAATCTCCATATCTCCATTTTAAAAAAAGTGTTCGCAAGTAGTCGGATACCTTAATGCCATTAGTATTTGATAGCAAACCCCTTATATAAGGAATAATTTGCTTTTGAAAGATTATTTATGCGTAGGCATTAATACATTTTACCTCGAATCACACACACAACAATTAATAATGATGGCACTTCAGGGTATACGATAAAAAGAAAAGAAATGAAGTGAAAAAGTTAACAAATTAATAAAAAGGCTTTCGATTTTTAAAAATGAAAAGTGGCATTCATGAAAAAACTTCGACATTTTGTAACATATCGATTCATATCTTTCAGCTAAAGTATCAAAATCAATGAAATTTTATTGACGTGGTGATAACAAAAAAGTAAAATCAATAATGAAGAGCTCAATAATTTTATCCAATTGTTTTCAGAATTCATAAATTAGTTTCCTTATCTTAGAAAAAAATAGATATTTACATTGAAAATGAATTATTTTGTACCCCATCGCATGTAAGTTTTAAGGAAAATAATTATATATTAGATTTAAAATCATTTCTAAATATTAATTTATGAGCCTATAATGAACATGAATTAAATTATCTCGTATATTGCTAAATGTCCCTGTTTTTAATTTCTGACTTTCTATGCAATAAAACATTTTACTTCCATTTGTTAAAAAATAATATATTATCTGCAAAAAGTTGATTTTTTTATTAATGATTCTTATTGAAAATTGAATTTGGACGATAAATGGACATTTAGAACGGAAAATGATAAAACAGCTGTTTCGTCCATTATCGTGCATGAAACATGGCTAGTTATTAATCAACACGTCAGACATTGATATATTACAAGCAAGAGAAAATGTCAATCTCTGCTAAATTTATAATTAAGAGTTCTTATTAATTGTACAGTAACTTTGTTTATTCTGTCTAAAATTGTTTAACACTTAATAAATAAAAACTGTTGCCAAAATACTGATGTAATTGCAGTTTAATCTGAAAGTGTAGAAAACGATTTCAGATTAAAATCATGTTTAAGTAATGAAAATTAAGGAATGTTTGTTGTTGAAATTTGTTTTTTTCTAGCTGAAAATGTAAAAATAGTTCATTCTGTGCATTTAATAGAAAAACATTCTTAAAATTAGAATGTGTGTTATTTCCATCGATTAAAAAAATGTTTATTACTTTGTAAAAACTACTAACATACAAAATTTTAAAATATAGAAAAAATCCTAATTTTTTTAGTGTTGTAACCGCTTTTGTTATAATAACTGTAAATGACTGTTCTAACCAGCAGAAGCGCCCTCTAGCGACTACCCATTTTCAGTGAAAGCCAGGCGAGGAGAAAATGTGGTCGCTGTGAAAACCATCAATGTTCTTTTCCCATTAATTTTGCTTAGGATATGTGTTGTTTCTGTGTAACCTTACTTAAACTAATAAATAATTATTACGCTAAATGAAACTTCATTGAATCCCATCTCGTATTTACCACCTTTACTTTAATCTTTCACGTGAACGCTCAACAGTTTTAAAAAATACGTTTCTGAAATCATTGTAGATTTCCAATATCTAAGAACCTTTTTCATTTTTAGGTAAGTAATAATTTACAATTGTTGTAAGACAAAAGTAATATCTCCTAATTCATATCATTGCTGTTTTGAAAGTAGTAAATTTTATGCGAAAGAATTTGAAAAAACTTTAGTACAAATAATAAAATTTAACAATACATTTTACTTAGTATAAGCAAGTCCAGCTGCGCTTTTTTGATACTGAACAAATTTCCTAAGCTATTAATTTTCCTGGAAAATGAAATTTCATCAAGACATAAGGTTAGGGAAATAATGTACTAATATGCATATGTATTGTTATACAGATAAATATATGTGTCTTCAGTTATTATCTGAATACAAAAACACCCAAATATTAAAAAAATCATTTCTGTAATAAATTGCTTAAATATAAATAAAAGTTAAGCGCGAATAAATTTAATTTTCTTAGCTAATTTACTTAAATAACCTAGTAAAATATTTATTAGAACATTTTGTTCACTTTACCTTGTTAGGTTACTAATGGTATAAGAGAAAATTTTCTCTCTCAGTAATCCATACTTCATGATGACAAAGATAAATTTTAAATAGGCAAGTATAATTTAACAAATTATATAATGCCATTTGGAGCTAAATATAAATGATTCTGCGCTACGAATTTAAATACACACAGCTCAAAGATTATTTTCTTTCTTTTTTTTTGTTTATGTGTTTAATCAATTTGCGTAAGAAAAAAATAAACATTTCAATTTGTATGAGTTTGATAATATAAATTCAATATATAAATTAGTTCCCTTTCTTGACACAATAAAACTTTCTCGCTTTTATCTGAAGTATATTTCTCGCTTTTTTCAAAATAATACTCTTTTAAAATAAAGCCGGAGGCAACAAATCGTTGTTTAATACTCGACTCAAACTTGAAACATTTTCACACTGAGAATGTCAATATATTTTTTTCGATTAAAATGGTGATCCGAAAATAGCGAGTTTCTTTTGAATTAATTCATGGCAAATTTATTTTTCTTTGGATCCGAATGTACTTAAAAGCTTAAAAAGTAAAAGTAGGGAGAATTTGAGTTCTGTGTGTAAATTAGTTTTAGAAGATCAATTGTCTTTGATATATGAAGTTTATTACACTTTCGGGTTTTCTAATTTTGTCATTTTAAAAACTTCGTTATGTATTCATCTTTTTTCCGAAACAAAATAGATTTTAATCTGGAATTATGCATTAGATAATGATATTGAATATTTTTGCGTTCAATTAACAATAAGCTGAAATCGATGTGCAAAGAATATTAGTTCAAAATTTCAACAGATGGTCATATGTTGAGAAGATAGTTCCGTAGGACTTTGAGGTCCATTATACTCCATTGTGCTCTAGTGGCTGTCCTCATTATTCTTACTGGCTGTTTTCACTAATGCAGTGCTTCTCAAACTTTCAACACTTGTGACCCAATATTCAATCATATTTTTCAACGCGCAGTTCCTCCATACAGTAACAATGTATTAAATTCAATAATACTATACTTTGACGCTAAACCTACAATACGATTTTAACCTCATAAGCTCCACAAGCGTATATAAATGTCTCGCTCAGCCAGTGCGTTAATTTCTTCGGACGTATATATACGTCTTTTTGAAGTACGATCCTTTCAGTAAACTTCTATAAATTATTCCAAAGGCTTTGGAATGCAATAAAATGGTCTTGGCAGTATTCACGGAGGATTTACTTATTTCAGAGAGTTTGCTAATTTATTCCTTTTTTACCACCATCCGCTTCCTTAAGGCACCACATACGTTCACCTACGTGTTAAACGGAGGCATTGAGAAGCGTATGACGTAATATTTTTAATCAGTCTTTAAGTGATTAATCATGAACTACACAAATTAACAAGATAAGTGTTCATTTTTACATATAATTTTATACATGATAAGCCCATACTGTCACTGATAATTATTAAACTTGTTCTTAACTTAGTATTGTTATAAATTAATTATAAAATATGCATTGCTTAGAACTCATATATGAATGTTTTGTATCAGTGTAAACGTGTATTTTATTTTTATTGTGTCAGAATGTATTTTTTTTGTTTACTTTCAGTAAATGAAAATTTTTTAAATTATCTTTTGTTTTCGACTTTATCAATATGCTCGCGCCCCCTTCATAGGGTTGTCACGCCCCCTTAAGGAGGCGCGCCCCACAGTTTGAGAAACACTGAACAAATGACTTACCTGGAAGAAACAGAAGAACTTTTAGTGAGCTCATAATTTTGAGCCATAGTTAAATGACTAAGGTTGCACCTGAACATTGATCCATCTATGTTTCACTTCCCATCGGCACACAAGAAGAAGCAACTACTAACCCTTTAGCTATATCATCTTGAACACTTTAAACCCAGGGAAATACAATGAATATCGGCCTTGCTATATGATGGAGTTTTAGTGACATCAAGACTTGAGTTCCCGAATCTACTGAAATTTATTCTATCACGAGCTCGAAGCCATACCTCCACAATTCACAATCCCCAGTTCAAAGTGCCAAACTTCATATTATCCGCAAAATATATTACCTTAACTTCCATCTTGTTGTAAACCTGATTTAATTTTTTAATTGTTTCCAAACAATTCAGAATTATTAGATTTAGAAAAAAAATTGAAGCCCAGTGGCTGAGTGGTAGTGCATGGCGTTTCCACACAACAGGTCCGAGGTTCAAAGCCTGGGCTGGGGAAGGTCGACTCAGCCTTCCATACCTTTAGTGGGTCGATAAATGAGTACCAAGCTTTCTTGTTAGCTAAACAATAGTGGTTTCGCGTCAGACTGAACAACTGATCGGAACATCGGCTAATGCACCTCTGGGCCCAAGGTGACGTACGTATACTGATATGGGTACAGTACGCTTTGGCCCTCATGCGCTGTTGTACCACTGAGTTAAGTTTAAGAGAAAAAAATAATCCTCTTTGTTAATATGATAAATCTCATTGTTATATTAAGGTATCCGAACACGTTGAAAATGATCAAATTCAGTCAAGACAGATATTTTTGTTTTTTATTTTATAGAATAGAGCTATCTTTTGACTTTACGAAACATACTTTGTTCTGTTTCCACGCTACCTAGAGGTCAAGTTACAATCCATTTTATAAAGTTAGAAAAATCGGAAGTGGGTTTTTGATCTACCAGAAGTGGGTATTTAAATTGCTCAAATCTATCATGGCGAGTCTGATCACTCAAAATATTACGAATGTATTTCTATAAAACGTTTTGAACCTGATATTTATGTTATTTTCTAGAGAATGTACTAAAATATTTCGTATTGTATGAATACTTTTTGAGTAATGGCTTGTTATTTAAATAACTGTCTCAAAAAAATGTAACATTTCTTATAATGTTTACTCAATAAGCTCTAAAATTTTAAAATTTTAATAAAAAAACAAAATTTTAGTACATTTTTTAGATAAATGCATCTACTTTGTTTTACTAATACTTTTACTAATATATATTTATTACTTTTTTTCCTAAATTCTTTGAAGTTTTCCAAAAATATTGCTAAAATTTCACTTATAATTGCGATTTTTGTAAAATTCAGGGAATTTATTTTAAATTTTGACAGTTAAATAGTAATATTTATTGGTATTGATTCCTAAAAGAGCATTTATAATGTTTTAGTATGCTATTTTGTTAAAAAGTACTCTGAACGTGTTCGGATACCTTAAATTATATATTTTTTCAGTTCTTATAAAATATAAGACTGTAAAGAAATTTTCATAAATTAGCTTTTATAGCCTTTATTTTTCCGTTCACTAACATATTTAAAATCCGTAAATCGCTAGAGATAAAATATATATATATCTATTGTAACCAAAGGGTAGGTATCACAAACCTTGTTGATAAAAGCCTTTCATTATGTCGTACGAGTTTCGTTTCAATGAAAGGAAAATATATCTCACACCAATAACTTGGGACATCTGAAGCAAAGTTTAAATTCCATTTCCCTCAATTAAAACAGCGCGGGATTTTTTTTCAATAATTTTCTTTTTGAAACCATAGAAGTATGGAATTTGTATGCAATCTTAAAAGAACAGGTTATATTTAAAATCATGTTTTATCATAAACGAATTGAACGTTGCCATTACATTTCTATACAAGTTCCACCTGATCAAGATGTTTAACTTCTGAATTTATGTTAAAACAATTTTAGCTTTATTCTGTAGCTATGGAACCTCTCAAACAATTGCGAATTGTCCATGTGGATTATTGTCGTGTCGCAAACAAGCCCACTTCCTGAAACAAGGTACTTCATGTGCCTCTACGATGCTGCAAGGTTGACATCACAGTATATTTGACCTCTTGCGCATTACTGGCAGGAGGTCATTGAGAAACTGCGTTAGGTTCAATATGACCCTCCCGAACCCTTCGATTCCGTATTCGTTGGATTCCAAACAATGCAAGTAGCAATATCATGGAACGGCACTCAATAATCCGCTTTCGATTTTAGATTCCCGAAGGTAGACATTTCTTCTTTTCATATGATGGCCATGGTAGCCCGGTGCTTATGGTCAAGAACTCATGGCCGGCGTCTCACGGGTTCGGGTCACTTTCAACGAAAGCTACGAGGTCCGTTGCCAATATACGTCTTTAATATAACTGTCACTCTCACTCACTCCTTCTCAAATGAGGCAAAACACGATCTTCTCACAAATAATTAACGTTTAATATAAATATGAGAAACCCTATACGTTAGTTTTCTTTCACACAAAGTTTTAAATTCGGTTTCTCTCTCCTGCATCATTACGCTTACATTCAATCCTTCACATATCTTTGCATTTTCCTTTCTTGCGAATTTGTGTAATCCATCCTCCATGTTCTTGTAATTTTACTGACCCACAATATATTTTAAAAATCGCGTTTTCTTATTCCTTGTCTTGAAAAGCAAAAAATGTCAAATTGGATTTACTATACATGAATATTTGTAATCTTTAAAATAGGTATGTATGTATGTATGTACAGTGAATATATACTTCTTTCAAATTTTAGAATAATTTATTGTAAATATAAAAATAATTCCAAGTTGAAGTTTTAAAATAAATTTGATAAATAGCATTTCAATCTAACGTATATCGATCAAACTATATGTTTTATGCATACATGTAAATTAAACATTCCACTAAAGGAATGCATTAACACTTATCAAACAGACTAACAGACTATAATTTATTTACTATTGGATAAACACGTCTACTCTTATAAGTCTGTGGTTTTTCCAAGCTAAAAAGGAATGGAGTTATCTGATATATTTTATTTGTCTGACAGCCTAAAAGCAACTTAATTATTGAAACTTAGTTTTTTTGGCAGAACAAATTTTTCTTTTACTAACTTAATTTTTCTTCCACCCAGATAAATGTAAATTAAGAGGCGAGCTTAAATCCACTTTCCCCCACCTAAAGTGCAGGAATTTGTTATACCTCGTTCAGCATTAGTCTCCGGTTATAAAGGTTCCATGTTTTATTTTTGTCTTTAACATCGTCCAGGGGAAAAAACCGTTGAGAGGCTGTACGTTTTTGTTCTTAATAGAAGTCATAAATTCTCTTACTCGTGCACACATTTAAAAAGAAAGAAAATAAGTCAGCCGTTATATTGGTATGGGACCTGGAGAAATATGAATGTTTGACAGTTCTCATCTAGAATTCCTGGCATCTTATTCCCGAAGTATTCTTTTACATGTGTGAAAACGTAATGCATTGTCTTAGGGCTAAAAATAAAAACCGAAAAGGCAGAATAATATTCTTCAGACCATAAAGATAGAGATTTTGATCTTGAAATAGTACATACCGCCAATTTCGGTACTTTATGTTCTTAAATTTTCAAAATTGATGCATTCGTCTCGTTGACTGAAAGCTTTTTGATGTATTAGTTTAAATATTTCATGATATAATCCATCACAAAGCAAGGTGTAATTGATTTTCTAGTGGAAAAATTCTTTTTGCGAACTATGTGTACGAAATGGGTAGATATTAGTTTTTATAGAACTAGACACATGTCTGAATACATTTTATACTTCAGTCAAGGATATTTTATACTTTTCTACCGTTATTGTTAATACAACATTAAAAAAAAATCATTTTAGACTATCTATTTTTCAAACTTATCGTTATTTTCTTAATTTTTTATTGACTTGGAAGATAAAATTTAAAAAAAAGAAAAACACAAAATTAATAGTATTGCTTTTTTATTTTTATATTCGAGAGCTATACATATATTATATTTATGTACTGTTTTTCTTATTTATATACGATTTATTTCCAATAAAGCAAAATGTAGTTGAATAATGTTTGTTTAATTGGAGATTAATAAACACGACTGTGCTCACATTTCGCAAATATCGCATTCATTGTTCGCCGAGCACCCTAGTATCTTGTTTTTCATCAATTACCTCTTCGCAGCCTGGATGTCATTCCGTTAAACATTTTTTTTCTGGTCTACATCAAACATCAAATGTTTATTCAGGGCCTAGTGCTACATTAAATAAGAGGCCTCCTCAACTACCAAATAATATTGACGAACTTAAGACATACATATCTGAAGCCTTTCAAAGAGTCACACTAGATAGGCTAAAAAAAGGTGGAATGATGCATTATACTTGCCCAAAGATACGCTCACATTGAACTGCTGCGTTGATATTATACTGTGATTTCCAATAAAGATAATCTTTTCATTCAAATTGTACACTTTTCATTTGGGTAACCCTTATATTTTGAGCCGTGTTTTATGTCTGATTAGCTACTTTTCTAACGCAAATAATTCATTAAAAGAACTAAGTTTACACATACAAATTGGTTAAGGGGACACTGTACGATTCAATTGACAAAAATCAGTCAAAAATTCAAATTTAATATTTTTAGCTTAAAGTATCCTTTATATACTTTTTTATAACCTGACAAACTTTGAAAGCTCTAAACTTAAAAAACGCAGAATTATGATAGCGTTTGTGTTCCTTTTTGTTCATATCCCTATGGCAAATCAAAACTTTAAATTTACTTATCTCGGAGAAAGATAAAATAACTAGTTTGTGTTTATTTAAAATGCTAAGGCTTTTTTTTCTAATGCTTTGAATTTTTTTTTTACCTATTGCTAATAGTACATGTAACAAAAGTTAGTATGCATTTATGAATCGATGCAATTTTTATTTTTTAAAAATAATTTAACTCAGAATTTGTACATTTTTTAAGGAATTTTTAATAAGCATTCATAAAAAGAAGTATTGTACGAATACCAATCATGTTATCAAAAAACTCATACCAACTTTTGTTATGCATAGTTTGACGTACTTGTAAATCAAATTTTATGCTTGTATGTAAACTTTTGTAGGAGGAGCAGCATTTAAAATCACTTCACAAATTTAAAATTTTATCCTTAAAAAATTAAATAGCTAGCTTTTTATGAAATTTTAAGAACAAAATTTGTTTTACATAGTATACACACAAAGGGGGCAACCAAAAAAATTTTGAAAATCCTTGAATTAAAAATTTTTGCTTAAATCGTACCATGTCACCTTAATGAAGGATTTTATTTGCATGTATTTTCTATAATCTTGAAAAAATATTTAAATATATTTAAAAAATAAATCATCCTGAGCAAATTACAAAAAACCTTTATGTGCCATTCAAGGAAATAAAAATAGATTCTTTCTGACTGGGAGAATAAGACAGCCATTTTCATAGGGTCCACATAGGTTCATGGTCATTGGTGCATATTGGATCTAGGACCCACTGAATAGGGGGAGGGGGCTGATGCACGTTGGATCTGCCGAGACTCAAAGTCCTTCCATTGACGTGGTGGGGAAGTTTACAAGAGGGATGAAGTCAGGTGTCCTTTTCATCATTTGACTATTGTTCCAAATTGTGATTCGTCACCAAGAACCCTCATGTTGTTTCACAGTAAGACAATGCTTCTTAAACTTTCAATATTTGCGACTCATATTCAGGTCACCGTGCCCTCTCATACAACAACTATGTATTGAATGCAAGATAATGTACTTCAAAGCGCTCTCTCTCTCTCTCTCTCTCTCTCTCTTCTATATATATATATATATATATATATATATAAACACAATGCTTCTTTAATATTAAATTACACGAATTATGAAGATTTGTATCATATTTCGCATATTAAAAGCTCATGGAAATTATTAGTAATTACAAAACTTGTTTTAAGTTTAGTGTTGATAGATGAATTATCAAATACTTTTGCAGTACTCATACATTTATAAGTACCTTGTATCAGTGTGAGTACATATTTTATTTTTTATTATGTCAGAATGTGTTTTGTTTTGTTTCCTTTCATAAAGTTGATAATTTTTTTTATAGATTTTATTTTCGACTTTTCGATATGCTCTCCCCCCCCATGTAGGGTTATCACGTCCCCTGTGGGGGGGGAGCTCCAACGTTTGAGAAACGCTGGAGTAGGACAAAAATAATTAAAATCAAACTGAAAATCATATTCAGCCTAGTTACCTACATCATTATCAAATTAATAAATTTGCTAGTAGACCTTTTATAAACCAAAGAAATGAAATATAACTTTTAATATTTGAACATCAAAATATATTTCATTAAAATGTGTAGAAAATTTAAATATGCATTTTTTTAATTACAAATTCCTAGATATTGTGAAAATTTTTTTGGAGAAATGTTCGTCAATTAGATTTGACAGTTGTTGGATATTCATGAATAATTTTGCTTCTATGTTTGTGAGAATTTATTGACTTCTTTTTTAAGTTTTTATTTTGCAGCATGAATACTGTGCGTAAGCAACATTACAAGTACTTTATTACATGGAAGGGAATAGAGAAAACTTAATTTCGGTAAATTCTGATTTCATCCATGCAGAAAAATTTTTTGGGAATGCAAAACGTTAAATTAAAATACTATAACGAAGTAGGAATTTCTGACAAAACTTAAATAATAACCAGTAACTCCTTTTTTTTTCTTTCGTAAAGTATGTCTACATCATTATCCACCAAATAATTTGGAGACATTTAAAATTTAAAAAAAAATACTGTTATATGTTTCTGGCAAAATTTTGTAATTTATTTCCAGTGTGTAATTTATTTAAAGTTTTCTTTAAAATAGATTTATTTCATATACTGAAATACTCTTATATAACTCTTGCTAATTTTATCCACATCATGTCAATGTTTAAGCATGGGAATATACTTAATCAATGAGACTTTAACAAAAAACCTTTGTACATATATAACAGAAAATATTCCCTTACTTTGCCCTGGTGAATTGCATAATACGAGTATAATAACAGTGTTAAAAAAATGAAAAAAGGTTAATGAGGTCAAAATATAAATGTGATTTTGAATAAATATAGAGTTTAACTCCTAAATCTTCTCTTTGGAAGTCTTCCGCAAAATCCATTATTTTTCATTCTCCGCCCAACTAAAAATATATGCCTGCTAAGTTTATTTTAAATTCGTAGATCTTAGAGTTTAGGAAAGGGAATTTTTGTCTAAAACTCCTCTTCAATATATGTTCTTAGTAGATCTCAACTCAACAAAAGAAACACACTTATTAAATTTCAAGTCTGTTTATCTAATAGTTAAAAAAAAGGAATTTTTTGTCTGTAACCCATCCATCTTGATTTCCTTCCTTTGGAGTCAATTTTTGCAAAAGGCGTCCTCACAGCTGATGTTTAATCAACAAAAGAAATATACCTGCTAAATTTTAAGTCTGCGAGTCTAATAGTTCTGGACATCTCGTGATGAGTGAGTGAGTGTGTGTGAGTAACTTTCCCTCTCTATATATATTATATATGTACATATATATATTTGCTTTTATAAAATAATTAATCATAGAGAATTTTTTAGAGCGATAAAATATTTTACAAGTTTAGAAATCAAATATGTATTTCTTTAAAGATTTAATAAAATAAAACGTATTTTTTAATAGTTTAATCAATTTTATTCCTTGAGAATTTTGATATATTTGAACGCATGATTATTTTTAAATACCAATATATATTTCATCACATACTTAAAACTTTAATTCCCTACAGAGAAAATTCCTTCCATTCTCAATTACTCAATATTATAGAAATAGTAATGGGTGCTAAAATTCTTAATGACGTCTTTTGATATTTGATACTTATCAACCGAAAGAAAGTTCTCCGATGGACGCGTATTCTACAGTTCATTCTTCAATATTGTACTTTCCGTTCCCAACATAAATCACGCATGGCTCATTGGATTATGTCTGAGGAATTTACAGATAAGATATATACCTGAAATATACCAAAATCTCTTTTATCGACTCCTGCTTTTCGATCCCTTTTATATTTAGTTCCAGGAAATACGAGTATGTTATATATAATATGATTAAAAATTGATTTATCATAAGAAATGCGTAAACTAAGAAGAAAAGGGGGAATTTTTGTATCATTGTTCGTAATTGTTTATAAATAAATATATTTATATAAACAAGTGTGAAAAAAATAGAATTTTTAATTAGTTGTATAGTTAATCGATAGATGGCGCCTCATGCTAAATAAATTAACAATAATATATTTTATTTAAAATTAATTGTATATGTCTGGGTTGTACTTTTATTTTTTATAATTTTTAAAACAAAATTTAGAGTTTTTAAATGCATATATATAGACTTAATGTTATTTTATCAAAACTTACTAATTTTATGCTTTACTGATATTCACTTTTCTATCGCCCGGGAAAATGGTTATTGCTGTACTTACGTGGTAAGTCTTTATCTAACTGTTTTAGCTTGATTTTAACATATTCTGGTAATAATTATAGGCTATAATATTATCGTTTTATTTTAATACATTATGGTTTTATTTGTAATTATAATTAAACCTCTAGGCATTTCTTACTTTCCCTATGACCCAGAGTATTGGCAAATACAGGTGAAGGTTGGCTGGCCGCAAAGTTTGTTTAAACCTGCAATCCTGGTTCCTAAGGCCAAGAGTTTGCTATAGTACTACTGTGGCTAATACTTTATACTATCATGACTATAAATATCTTAGATTTATAACTATTTTGCGTATATTTTTGATATATATATATATATATATATATATATATATGTGTGTGTTTAATATTCGTTTTTAATTCAAAGTTTTTGAGAATGATATTTTCCAATACAAAATCTAGGAAAGGCTGTTCAAAAAATGTGTTTGCCTAGATTTATGGCTAGCTTAATATCATTTTTTTTTTTTGCTTTGTTGATTATTTTTAGTATAACCCTTTTTTTTAAGTTATTCTTTTTTGCTGTTTTTCATGCAGTATTATACGTTCAAATTCAAAATAATAAATAAAATAAAAGGTTCCCATCTTTAATAACATTTTTAAGAAATGAATAGATTTAACGATTTATTTTTTTTCTCTCTGAATACGTTTTTGTTTGAAAATTAAAGAGAATTTTAAGCAAATAATCGTCTTAATTTAAAGATTCCTCACTTTTATGGTTGTTAGACCTTTATTAGGTTTTCGTTCCCATACAGAAATAAAAGAAAGAGAAAAAAGGCTCAAAATTATTGCAATATGCTGGGAATCATCTCATCATGCAATATATTTTATCTCATTAATCATAATAGTTGACTTTTAACGGTATCTGAAGGAATTTGTGTGTGGGGGGGCTAGCAATATGGTTTTAAATGTAAAAATAGTAATAATGCTACTTTTTCTGCATCAGAGATATGAAGAATATGCATGTTTCCTTGTTAGAGGAAAGTATTTTTTTTTATTTTTACTTCGATTAAGAGCCGATAAAGGAAAGAGTTTTAATATTAAAGGTATTATTCTGAATATTCACGGTATATTTTTGAAAAAAAAAATTGATGCCTTGAATGTAACAAATAAGACAAAAGGCCCGTGAGTGTTTATTAACGTCTTACTTCGATCATCTTAATGCAACTCTAGGACTATTGGCAACGGACCTCGTAATTTCATCCATGGTCAAGTAGAGTTGATAATATCTGAGCTGGCATTCCCCCCTCTCCTAACTTCCATACCACGCTGATGTGAGATCCTATAATTTAAACGTGCATCACCCCTCTACGTAGTGGGTCTTCAGTGGCATCAGGACTAGAACCCACGACTCGACATTGCCAGCCGTGTTCGTCACCAGGCTTACTTGGCTACCATGACCACATTAAGAGCAAGGGAAAATAATTGTTGAGAAAACACAATTTATTGTAAAAGATTTGGTCGGATGTACAATTGACATATTACTTTGCTTTTATATCCATCAGTGAATTGCATAGTAGATAAATAACTACTGTGGTGTTATATTTACTAATTTATAATTTCTCAAGTTGTGACAGTTCTATCCGTGCTCTTTCAAATAACAGTCCTGTTGGGCAATTTCTGATCTTTAAAAGTTATTTTATTATAAAATCCTTCTTCGAAGAAGACGTGATTATATAAATTAAGTCTACTATATATAGTCTAGGCTTTCAGGTTAGAGATAGGATAGACTTCTAGCGAAACAGAGATTAATCAAATTGAATGTGAATCGCGGATACTTAATATTTGATGATTCAATTACTTAAGGTTACGAATTGTCACTGGAGATTGAATCTAGATTAAATAGCTAAGAAGTCAGAGCAATTGCCTTGACTAAATGTATTTAGTGTTAAAGTTGTAATGTGGGACTCTATTCCTACTTCCCTCTAACCTACTTCCCTTGTCTATTTTCGGACTCGGCTAAAAGTGTGGGAGCAACTAATTGATCAGACGACATGATTCACTGAAATCGTTTATTTGTCACACTAATCAAAGCAGACACAATAATAATCTTATTAAAATAATTTTGATCAATATTTAGAGTGCGAAGATAAGACCATTTAGCATGGGGATAATATTTACAGACATCCAACTAATTACTATGGTAACTTATACTGGCTCGTTTCTAATTCGGACGCGCTTTAGCAATTTAGTCTCTAACTTCTATTTAAATAAGAAACACCGTACCTGAACTCTTGTACTTCCAAAATCTTACAGCTGAGGCCTTGTACACTAACGGTCGACTTGATCACCACGCATTCGAGCGATCCTCACTAATCTTTTTCACTTCATGAGCTCTCACTTCACTAACTCTCAAAACTCGCGAATATAAAATTTATATAATAAACTTAATTTGCATATTTACATTTTCTTACCTTCGGTAAAAGTTGGTTAAAATAATTATTTCTCTTAAAGAATCCTCAAGGTATTAGTAGAGCCACGTAGAGATCCGTCACAAAGTCTTCTCATATCTCACGTACTTCGTTAATTGTCTGCATAGTTATTAAATGGGTTATCTCTTATCCCTGATTGACTGAATCTGAGTTGTGGTTAATATTGTGAATATATTAGATCTTTTTTTGAAGTATGGCTAGTCTTCCTTTCAATTCTGTCACACTTTTAGGCACGCAGGCGAGACCATTACAAAGTTGTAGAATTTTTCCAACTTTAAGAATTAAAAATACATATTTGACTCAATATTTCATATGAATTCCATTTTTTCATTATTTTACAAAACACGTGAATTCAGAAGTGATTTCGAATACATTTCTTACGCTTCTGATATAAAAACTCAACGAATAAAGACATTTTTTACATTACGTAAATAAATATAAGAAATATTAAGAAAGTATGTTAAAATAATTCATATTTCTTAAACAACCTAAACCGAATTAGATATATAATAAGCAAGTAATCTTTCACTCACTCATTCCAATGAAAACTCGAAATAATACACTTACGTAATACTTTAAGTTTATCTATGTATAAAAATCGTGCAACAATGTTACTTATTTTTTAGATATCTTTAGTCAAAAATTCGAATTTCTTACGAAGACGCAATTTTTACTATAAAGAACAACATGACGATACACATGGATTTTTCTTGTTCTTGAATAGTGATGATAAGGTCTAGGGCAATATAATAGGTGGATAAAATCAGATACAACAGCAGCGGGAACATGTCATGTGGTTCGAACGAATCGTCATTTACGTTATTCCAAGCCACCGGACATGTGTTCGTTTGGCAAACACCGCCAGAGGCGTTTCTTGTTGACTGAGTAGTTCCCATCGTGTAAGACATGGTGGTAAGGGGCGGGGATCTTGGAACGGCTTGTGGACACTTCTAGTCTTGAGGGAAAAGATCGGAGCTACTATTTAGCAATCGCTAGTAGGAAGCATCCGCCATAGTCTAGTGGTTACGAACTCGTGAGGGAATTTGTCAGGTCATGGACTCGAGTCCAAATATCACAGAAGGCAGACCGTGTAGAAAGGTTGATGTATACGTTGAATCTGTCGTGTCTCAAAGTTCTACCGTTAAAGTTGTATGGAAGTTAGGAGAGGGAAGTGAGCTTTTGCTGACGTATCGTTCTCGTCACTTGACCGTGACTCGAAATTACGAGGTTTGACACCAGTGGCCCTCATGTATTCAATTGATAGAATTTGTAAGAGGTATATTTAAATGGTTATATCCATAGTGCGTATAAAATCTGTGAACTGTCTCTTATTTTTCTGCTAAATATATTCTCAAAATAATTATTTGCAGATTAAACAAACTTTTATTTAGTTTTAATGTTGTTTGAATTCAGCTTGCGATTAAATGTTTTCATCGGAAACAAAAAAGGATAATAATTTATTGTATTGAAGAAAAAATTTATGACGATGCTTAAAAGACTCTGTCGAAACAAAAATTTAATTAAGAAATTATAAATCTTAAAATCTTTTTATCAAAGCGAACACAAATATAAACTTTTCAGAATTGAATAACGACTAATTTATAAATATCTCTGTATGAAAAATGTTAGATAAAATAGCATATTTAGTATTAATGAATAAAAATACACTGAAAGAATATTTGCAGAAAAAGGTGAGGGTTTCTGATGTACGTTTTAAAAGTATATAAATAAAAGCATTTCGAAACAAAACTAAAATGAAATGTTTTATTCGTTTTGAAATAAAAATGAAATTTGCGTATTTGACATTTAGATAAGCTTGGAATATATTTTTAGCTTTACTCTCAAATTCATCAAGATGTCATCAGTTGAGGAAATGCACTAAAATATTTTTACTTCGCTTCTTTGCTTTTTATTATTCAAATGCAAGCTGATGCCAAAAATGATTCTAAAATTATTTTTTTATTAAAAAAATAATCTTTCAATATGCTTCAGGTATGGGTCACATCTGGTTACAAAAATTCTCTTTACAAACAGTATTCGAAGTTATTTTTTTCAATTTTATTTAAGAAAAACACTTTTTATTCTTAGAACTTTAATTCTGTTTCTTTTTTACAGCTTGACAGGTTACGTAAAAGAATCTATGACTTCAAAATTCATAAGCGATAAAAATCGAAGATCTCCAAAATATTATAAAAAAAAAGAAAGAGTTCTCATATGTTAGATTTAGAATTTAGAATCTTTGGACGCTCTTTGACTTCTATCCGTTTATCGGTTCTGTTGTGTCAGCTTTTGGAAAGTAATATCATTCTTCTGTGTTTTTGTCTTCACCATTTCTTTTTCCTCTGCAGAAAGCTTCTATAATTCTGTAGCGTTTTTCCCCAATGTAGTGTAAAAACACTCTTTTCTGATTATAAGAGTTATTATTTCGGACTGTGCCAATTCTCTGGAGCTATTTCTTTTCTTTTTTATATATTTAGAAAATAATTTCGGAAGTACAATGTAATTAATCGGCAAAAAAATAAAGCTTTTTATCTTTCTTGAATTTTTCAACCTGCCACCGTTTTTATTATTTAATTTAAACTGTTCTAAACCCAAAAGACTGTCTAAAACAGGAATTACCAACATTGTAGTTGTGTCGTGCCAATTAATCTACCAATATGATTCAGCGTGCCACATAATATGATTTTTTTTTAATCAAATCAATTCCTGTGATAATGCATGCAGTGTTAGAGAATAGAGATTGCTAATACAGATATACAACTTTATTTTTATGAATTTTGCATCATTTAAAGATATTTCTTAACATAAGAAACAGCATAAAGTATAACTATTTCTTACGCAAAAGTAAAAAAAAATTAACATTGCACTTATTTTATGTATTTTTATATAAAGATATTTATTAAAATAAAAAAATAGATAACATGAGAGGTAAGCATTTCCCTTCATTGTAAAATAACAAGATAAAAAAAATTAATGCAAAACAAGAACTTGCACATCGAACAATTACTTATACTTTCATATCATAAAATCAGGGGTATAATGTGGGACTTTTAATTTGACACGATTTTGAGCATTCAGTTGTGAAAGAATTTTTTTGCAGACTCGAAATATTTTTCAGATTAAGAAAGACTTTTTACTTTAATATAAAGAGCCAGAAGCGAAAAGCAGAGTACATGCAATTTTATTTCTGTAAACAGTTAAGTATTTCTAGCAGTGACATTCAATAATTTACAAAATAGCTGTAAATTTACCTTTAGAGTTATTTTTCAGATTGTATCGTAATTTCGTAAATGTCCATAATTCTGAAGGTGTTTGTCAAATAAGGTTTATTATAAATTTATCAACTTGCATCCACTCAAAAATTGGCAAATGTGTGGAGTATTGCGGAGTGCAACTGAGAATTGCACAGCGTGCAACATGCAACACGCGTTCCGTAGATTGACAATCCTTGGTCTATAAAACATTGATAGTTGTTTGCAATGTGAAAAAAATTTCTTGTATTTAGCTATGCAATTTATTTACTTGATATCTTACTAATAAGTATAAAATACCACTCCCTGGTACGTGCAATATACCTGTGACGGTGGTAATCATTTTGGTCCAGCGGTAAGTTACGCGCGTGCTTACGGAACCGAAGGTCATGAGTTCTATCCGCATTGGTGACCCTGGTTGAACTTTGAATAAACGCAACTTTCGCACAGCTGTCGTGGATATCTACCCACTTCAAAAGCAATCATAAGCCGTCAGATCCGCATGGCGCAACAATCAAGCCGTTAGATCCACATGGCACAACAATCAAGCCGTCAGATCCGCATGACGCAACAAGAAAGCCGTCAGACACACCTGACGCAACAAACAGCAACTCACACGCTCACCATAGCCAATATATCGTACGTTCGCCTAACCACTGATTCACTGGTGGGAGAGTGTGTGGGGATGGAAAATATATAAGCCAGTTATAGCCTCCGAGCTGATGTGATCATTTTGGTCCAGTGGTAGTTTACGTGATTACGAATCGGAAGTTACCGAGATCAATTCTCCGCATACTAATGCCAGTTTACTAATGTATTCTTATTTTTTTTTCTATATCGAAATACAGAGCAAAATGGAATCTGAAAATACATTCCATACTCTCTCTCTCTCTCTCTCTGTACCTTTTGAGTTCTTTTGAATATTTTTCAAAAAGCATTTTCGGCTGTTTGCAAAAAAAAGTTTAAATACCCACGTATTTTTGTAAATGTGATGTTTTGATTATTAGAAACGGTTTAAGTAAGTGAAGAATACACAGTTATCAAAAAACAGTATTGACATGTTCATTTTATTACTTATTAAAAGTTAAATAAAAAATAACTAACAACATTATACTATTGAAGAAATTTTTAACAACTGTATTCAATATTTGTTGGATTAATACAAATATATAAATAAATAGTTGATTCTTCAGTTGTGTATACAAACTATGAATTTCACCATCTTTAATTTAAACTATCTTTGTTATAAATAAGATCAACTTTTCTGTAATAGGATTTTAATAATGTTTTTTAAAAAAATATCTTCAGAAGTAAATTAAATGCTAAATAGTTTATATTTTGAGTGTTTAAAATATTAGAATAATGTGGATACAATATAATTATTTTCGTACAAGATCCCATTTATTTTCTCGAACGTTTTGTACCCGAGCTCATACAAAATTCAATTTGCTTTATAGATTTACTATAATCTATTTCCCGCTGTATATGGGTTATTTTACTGGTAATTATGTTGAGGAATCACAAAAGAATTTATTATTACGTTTGATGATCGTCAAGAGACCGAAAATCAGAACGGAACACTTGTAAATATGCATTAGATGTCTGCAGAGTATTTAATGACGATGTTTCCATCTTGTTTTAGTTACACACGTTCTATTATACTACAAAAGAGGTACATTTATTGTACTGATTCGAGTTTATATTTTCCATGTCTTGAACCATTTCAGTTTATTTCCTGAGAGAAAACTGCTGATATAATACTTCACATTTTAAACACTGTAAAGTATACGATGTTGTCTGATATGTGTAACAAAAATTCGATATTAAAGAACTTCCTTTGACTTAAAGTGCTGGAAAAGTTTATATTCTGCATATCAATAATGGCTAAATAAAATAAGAAATGAATCAAACTTTTTTTATACCTGACGAAATACTTTTATACAATTCTTGTTAAAGAGTAAAGAATAATGAATAGTAAAAAAAAAATATTAAAAAATGCGACTTCTGCTACAATGAACTGAATTTAAAAATTTTGGCTGAAAAAAATAATTAAAGTAAGGAGAAATATTCCGTCTAGATTAATTTAACTGGCTAGAGAAATATAATTTGAAAATTTGTAAAACAATAGAACTTATCAAGTTAGTCAGTCTGACTGAAATAATAAAAAGCTCACTTAAAAATGTGGATACTTTCCCCATAGACATGCACTTTTATCGAAGACCAAACTATTTTAGTTCCCAGTTATTTTTATTTTTTGGTTTTTATGAATTCTTCTCAGGGTAGATTTAATAATTTTTTGCAAAAGAAAGGTATATTAGTTCATTCTTTAAACATCATTTAACTAACACCTTTCTCAGAAGAAAAAAAAGATTTTCTTTCCGACTAAGCTCTTTTTAAAAAGCACAAACGAGCAAGCCAAAATTATATGCAACGTCGAAATTCAGTGCCCAGAATGAGAATTCAGCCAAGAATTTAAAAAAAAAAGTAGAGAACAAAAAAGCAGCAAATGAAATCTCAGTTGTTCTTTTCTTCCATTGTCTGGAGAAACGAATTCGAAGAATCAGTCTTTTAATCTGATTTGTGAAGGATAAAAAGAATGAATCACAATCACACTAACTTTGAACGCTTGCAAAATTATTCCGAAGTATGTTGAAACTTTTATGCAATAAAATATCAGAAAAGATTCTCGTATCTGCATTAATTCTAATGGAAGGAACGAAATTGAATCATGCTTTTATGTCCATAAACGAGAAGTTAGGAAGCTTTTGAACGTTAGTTTCTTTTTCATGCACCATCATATTCTTATGAAAAGATCGGTGTACGTATAAATGAAGTTTCATGCACATTTTTTAAATACATATAGCAAGACATTCTTATTTTTCCTTGAAAAAAATACTCCATATATATATATATATATATATATATATTACATATATATTGCTTCTATATGTTAACTATTTAATATTAACACGCCATTTTGAGCGCGATTTTTGACTAAGATGCATTATCTTTATTTTTCATTTGGTTAGCCTTTTTACATGTAAGTTTTTGGTTAGTTCTTCCTTAAAAATTCTTTTCTTTTCATTCATCTGTTTGACAGAAGCCTTTCTTTTCCTACTTTAATTTTATTTTATTGTCTGGTACAAAATACATGTGTGATAGATTTAGGCCTAACTTTTCAACATGGCTCTGTTTTTTCTATTATGTTGGAAATTTTTGCTGTACGGGGAAGGTGGATTCATAAAGCATTTCTTAATCCAAATTTTGATGGTCCTAATTCAGCGACCACTTTAGAAATCATAATACGTCTTCATTTTAGTCCATAGACTCTTTTAGTTTCTTCCATCTTAAAAGTCTTACCTCTGTTTCCTGTTATGCATATTTTTATCCAAATCTATTACAATATTCAGTTCCAACATTTGTTTTCTTGTTATGTTTCTTAGAATTCGGTTTCTATTAGCTTTGTGTGTAGTACAATTTTATGTTATTTTATTTCATTTTATTATACTATATATATATAAATGCATAATTTAATGCATATTAATATATACAAATAGTTATAAACCTAAGTATAATCAGTAAAGGGAGTAGTAAATATAATCCACAGTAGTACAACAGCAAACTCTTGGCCTTTGGAACCAAGATTGCAGGTTTAAACAATTTTTTGTGACCAGTCAACTTTCAGCTGTAATTTGCCTATACACTGGACCATAGAGAAAGGAAAAAATATTATAGATATGTAATTATTACCAAATAATATACGCTATACAAAAAATACATCACAATAAAATTTAATAGACTACTTACTAGTATAAAATAAAAATGAATGTAATAAAAACTAGAAGATGTGTGATAAAACTTACTTCATGAACACTACATCAGGTTAATTTTTCCCGCCAATACAAAGGCAGTATTAGCGGTACCGCTTAAAAGTAAAATCAGCAAATAAAGATAAAATAAAAGTTAGTCTATATATATATCATTACACATTTAAAAAAATAGATATTTTTTTAATTAATTGAAAATAAAAGGATTTCCTTACATTCACAATGATATTAATATAAAATAAAATAACAGTAATATTAATAATAATAATATATATATACAAATGTGTCAAATTCTCTTTAAAGGAAGAAGATACGATGATTTGCAAATGCAATATGCAATAGCACACAGCATATATATATAATCAAAATTTCTCTACAACAGAGATTAATAAACATGATTAAAACTGAAAAGAATTGAAATTGCAAGATAACCAGACAACAGAATTTAAAAGGAAATATGAAAAATTAAAGCAATAGAGTTAAATATAAAAATATAAAAGAATGGATGCCACAGTATTATCAACATTGCTGACTTAGGACATCTTATATATAAAATTTTTTTATATTAAAGTGGTTTTGAACATGTATTGTGGGCAGCCAATCTTCCCCCTTTCTGTTAATAATACTGACCAAAAACCGTTTGAAGATAATGGATAGGAAATCTAAATCCATTATGAGAAAAAGGTAGCTTACCTAAAAATTGCATACAGAAACGCAGAGCTCGCGCTAAATCTGAGTACAATAAACAATTTATATTGCCAGATTCTGGACCCAAATACTTATTCAATGCAAAGAAATGGCTGAAAAGTAGCACTTAGAAAAAGTATGAAAGTAATAGAAATAATAAATTAAGAATTGTAAACTCACTTACCATCATCTTAGGGATAAAATGATTTAAGAAATATAAAAATTAAAATAAATTCAAAAAAAAATAATTTTATCTAAAATTAGAAATTGGGGGTATCTAGGAAGAATAATAAATTTATAATAATAACCTGTGAATAAACTATGGAAATTTAACCCTTACTATTTAGATTTTCTTTATTCAAATATCTATTATTAAAATTAATTGGGTATTTTTGAATTAAACAGTATTTAGTAAAATGTTTATAGTTTTTTTATTTTTTCTGATTTATTTGAAACTAGAAATTTATTGCGTTGTGTGCAATTAATAACAATATTTCTGACTATAGAAACATACACAATACTCTCCCAATGCGGTACTTTTATAATATTGAAATTAAAGTCTTCTAGTTTATCATAAATATTAGTAAGAATTTTATTATCTTTTAATTGAATTTCTATATCAAGAAAATTTGCTTCATAATTGTTACTATTTGTCTGTATTCAATTAAGATATTGTGAATAAAAATTAATGTTAGGTTTAAACTCGTCTTGCTTGCCAAAAATGGTTATGTCATCTATATAGCGAAAAAAGTAAAATTCTAAGTTATCTATGGGAAACTATTTTCAAAATAATGTAAATATAAATTGGCAAGACAATTGCTAGCAGGACCACCTTGTGGCAGACCCTTAATCTGTAGATAAATAATTACCATTATGAGATAAACATAATTCTCTTTTAGAACTAACCTAAGTAGAGAACCAAATCTATCATAAACTCTGAGTAATGTTACGTCATTCGGAAATCGCATTAAAGTGTTGATTGATTGTGGGAAGATCGTGTTATTTCTCATATATGCAGATGAAACGTGTCAGTATTCAAAATTGAATCTTGACTTTTTAGGTGTGTGGTTTATTGTTCTATGATATTGCAACGCGTATTGGTCGGAATCAAGCAAATGTCGTGCTTATATGGAATCCATAAGTTCTGGAGGGTCATACTGAACTACCAATGACCTTCCAGCACAAGCACCCAAAAAGACGCATAAGTTTTCGTTTCGTTTTTGAAGGATCACACAACAACATGGAGAACATTCATTTAGGAATTCAGCTTGTTTGCAACATGACAAAGATTCGCACGGACAATACGACGACATCTGAAGCAGAACCCGATCCAGAGACCTTTGAAGAAAGTAGTGCCCTCAGGGACAAAATTGGATGCAGTGCTTGCCCCACGTCGTGTTTTAAGACGAGTATTGGTTCTCCGAGTAGCATTTTGAAGATATACAGGGGTGATAAAAATAATGTACACACACTTTGGTAAAAAAATAATATATATTATCATAAGTAAACTAAACTAAACTCAGTAGCGCAACAGCCCATGAGGGTCAAGGTCTGCTGAGCAGATCTCAGTATACGTGTCCTTGGGCACTGAGGTGCTTGAGCAGATGTCCCTGCTAGGTGGTCAGTCTGACTTGAAGCCCAAAATATTTATGTTCCCAAGCAAGCTTGGTACTCCTTTATGGATCCCCTGAAAGCTGAGTTGACCTTTCCCAGCCAGGGATGTGAAATCCGGACCAGTGGTGTGGAAGCGTGAAACACAACCACTCAGCTGCTGGGCACTGGGCTTCGTCATAAATATTACAGTGAATAAAAGAGGCAAAATTACAATAAGTGTTACAACAAGTGTTTAATTTGTAATCAACCAGCCTTTAAACATTTTTGAACCCGATACTGTACATTGTTGCTGACATCTCTTACAGTAGCTACTGGAATTGCTTGATTACACGCTTTAATTTCATAGCTCAGTCCCACTAGTGTGTGCGGTAATCCCCCCCAAAGCCCGAATTCATGGTAAAATTAATGTCTAAAGAGATTTCTAAGCAGTATATCTACCCTTGTAAAAGAAAGGTCTAATCTTTCAACTTGATGATATCGCACACCAAACGTGAAGTACCGCAGCATTGACATGAACATGAACATGTGGATTTCGTGAGGCCCAGTACACACAATTATGCCCGTTTACCGTACCTTTTAATTTGAACTGTACCTTATCAGTCCACACAACTTGGGAAATAAAATTTGCATCATTTTCAACCTGCGCATACCATTCACAAAATTAAGTTCTTCTGTCTGAGCCATCCTCTTTCAGTGTGTCTAACAATAGTGGTATGCAAACTTTCAACTTGCAATTTTGCTGTATGCAAAATAAGACATACACACTACTTATGCCTGTTTCACGTGCACACTGTGATGTCGATTTTTGAGGTGACCGTGTGAACGAATCTAGCACTGTAACAGAAGACGCTTCATTTGTTGATGGGCGTGGTCGACCTGATCATCACTTATGCATATCTATTATTGTTCCATCGGTTTCAAACTTATAGCGAAGGTGAGCAATGTTAAAGCGTGTTGTTGGTTCAATTCCGTATTATTGCTTCCGATATCGTTGCACATCATTGATATTTTCGAACTTTCAATACCATTTTGCTTTTTCGCTGTTTGAAAGTCAGACGTACTTGCTTCCTGGTCTCACTTTCCCTTCCAAAATACTAGCGCCATCTGTCTCGAAGAACTATTGTTGAACTTGTCGAAACACTAAGGTCAAATGTTAATATCAACTCTTAAAAATTAACTCTATAGCCAATGCAATCTCAAACTTATGGCATTAATGTATTACCCAGTCTTAAAGTGTGTACTTATTTTTTTATCAATCCTGGACCTATGTCTGAAAGCTTCAAGGTGAACATACTTTGTTTCTTGCTTTCAGTATCATCATAAGAGCAATACACCTCGTATGATAGTATAGACAGCCATTGAATACACACCACCAACACCTATTTTTTGCGTAGTCGGTAATTTGAGTAGCCTTCGTTACATTTTGACTTATGACCAGTGGATCTGCCTTACCTGCGAGAATTCCAAAAAGTCATTTTTCGACAAGATAATGTAAGAATGTGTATTACCCATTGTATCATGTCCTACCTCGACACATTTCAACTCTTTCCCAGGCGAATGCGTTTATATTCCTCATCCGTCAAAAACATCTATTCCTGACCTATTAAGAAATCCTTCCAGTACCGCTCTTCAGCTACAAGCAGTTTCAAAGAATTTTGAAAATCTAATAAACGAGAATAAATTATGTAGGTTCACGATATTATTTATGTGACGTAATGATGACGTTTTGAATAATTTTTAATGTATTTATGCGATTTTAATGCGTTACCTATATGTAAAACAGTAAAATGTTAAGAAAAGTGCAATTTTTTTGCAAATAATCTCCTAAACTTTAAATTTGATAAGTAGTATATCACTGAAATACATTACAATTGTATAAAATTTTCCAAACTTTCCAAGTTCTAAACAACTCTAATTCATTAACTATTCCATTTCGAAACCAGTTCAATTTCATTAACTTTCCAATTCTCTATTTCATTCAATACTATTTGTTAATGTATATTGGAAAAAGGAGAGTAGGAGGAGAGTAATCTTCGTAGGATATTGCAGCCACGACATTTCTTGAAATACATTTATGGTTCTAAAGAATTTTATTATACTAAAATATCGAGCTCACATGTGTTTTACAAAAATAAAATTTCATTTCTTAAAAGTTAAATTTAATTAGTTAAATGTTTTAGTTAAATTGCATACACTTCATAAAAAAACTTTTCCAAAGGTTCTTTCTAACATTTTTTCTTCGTCCATTCTTACATTTGTTATTTAAAAAATCGATTTATTGTATTATAATCTCTCATTGCGAATGATTTGACGTTATTTCCCCATTTTATCATACAAATGAATATCGAATATATTACAAAATAACTCGAGTAATAACTATGAATATTTTTTTCCATAGGAAAATTGTTTTAGTCTTAGTATTTTTTTATCTTAAATATATTACTGTCAATTAATTTAAACGTTTTTTTTTTTTAAATTTTCTTTTCTGACTCTTATCAAAAAGAAAATGAGATGAGAATATTTTTATTTTGCACACGAAAAACATCTATATTCTTAATTTGATTCTTATATTTTTTATAATGAAATATATTTTTTTTAATTTTTATATACGAAAAAATAACATATTTAAATGCCATTTATTTGATTAATTGATTTACAGTTTATAAACGTCACACTACGGAGAGCTAACCGGGATATTCCTTGTAGTTTTGAGCAATGTTTAAGTGCCAAGGACAACACCTGAGATGGTACCCCCTCCTAAGAAATCCGGCACGCGAAAAGTTTTTCTAAACCCCATAAGCTTCTCCACAACAGCGCATTTCGTTTCATCCTCATCAATCTTTTTTTCACTTTCATAAATATTTATAAAATATATAATTATTCAAAAAAAAATACAGAACAAATTTCGTTCCTTTCTGGGTTTTTTCCTCCATTTTAAAATTATTTTGTGAAATATTTCCTTAGCGATTGTTTCTCGCATTAAGAACAAATGTGTGAGAAAATCTAACTTTAATATTCTGAAATCATTTGCATTAGTTTTTCACAAGTGCATTTAAGCTGTGTTATTTTAACTTTTTTTAAAAATATTCCAGTACATTTTAAGAGGCATTTTTATGGTTTCTTTTTCTTCTGCATCAGAATGTAATCTTCAGTGAATTTGACTTAATTCACTTTTCTTGCATATGCTGAAGTTGTAATGTTCCTGGTTTTATTTTGGAAACGTTATGAATAACAATACGATTTTGTTCAATTTTGTATCAAATTTTCGTTTGTAAAAACGACCATATTCTAAGGGTTCTTAAAAAAAATTGAATTTTAAATGCGTTATTTGCAGTAAGTTGTTCAAATATTTGTTGCAATTGAATGAGTTTGTATTTCATGAAATTTGTAGATCGAAATGAAAAGGAAAGAGGTTAGAATTTTTACTTTTCAAAATATTACTTCGCTTTTATTTGATCCTTTAGAAGATAGAAATGGGAAATGCAAATAAATCACCAAATATATGTGATATATATATAATATCTATTGCTATCACAAATAATCCTTAATCATATTTAAGGATACATTTCTCATTGAAACATTTTTAGTAAAAAGAAAGTTCAAGAAAATGTGTGTCACATTTTTTTTTTTTGGTGGATTGTGTCAAGCAGTTTGACATTTTTATATTTTGAGTTAAAGAAACTTATTTACAATGAAAGTCTGATAGATTCTGAAAAAACAAACGATCTAAAAATAGGGAAAACTCACAAATTATGCCACAGATTTTAAGATGTGTGGGTACCGAGTGAGCCAAAAACCCGTAAACATTTTAAAATTCAATAATTCACATGATAATCTAAGGAGAGAGGTAAAAATTGACACACAAGCTTGAAATGATGTAGGGTTTTATTGAAATTTAAAACTATAAAATTAATAGAATCTCCCTTCGTTATTTCTGTGTAATATGGAATTTTTAAATGTTAACGAACTTTTGGGTCAACCAATATATGTATTATAAAAGCCAAATTTTTGGTGTTCACTCATTTTATAGAGTTTACAAAATTACATATGTACACATTAAAAATGAATAATCATCTTTTCAGTGCAAAGAGTAGTTTTTATACATATGGAATATATTATCTAGCTTGTAATGCTTCTGTCTGACTCTCTTTTCCGAACTTTTCTCTTTAAGTGTGTAGGCTTTAATACTGATATATTTTGTTATTACTTCAGGATTGTATATATAATAGTTTAACTTATAATGGATTCATTTGTAAAGATTTATTTTTTGGAATGGACCATGGATGTGAATCCACAACACAAGCAGTGTGACTGAGACACATAAGAAATTATTGCTTTTAAGTTTCTGTGGTTGGAACTATTATTCTATATTTTCAGCTGTGCGAACCCATATCGAAAAAGAACATTTGACAACTATTTTCCATTTTAGTTAATTAGCTGAAAGTTGGTTGATGTTCATTTAGTGACATCACCAACACTTGGAATCACAACACATTGGAACACTTTTTAATGAAAAAGAAAGGTTAAGTGTGAACTAATACTCTTTTCACACTTACACACACATATATAACAATACACTATATATATATATATATATATATATATATATATATATATTATACATATATATATATATATGTATGTATATGTATATAAATATACATGTACTCACGTGGTAAGTCTTTATCTAAATGTTTTAGTTTTGATTTTAACATATTCTAGTAATTATTATAGGCTATAATATTATCGATTTACATTAATAGATTATGGTTTTATTTGTAATAATAGTTAAACTTCTCTAGACATTTCTTACTCTTTCCCTATGGCCCAGAGTATTGGCAAATACAGGTGAAGATTTGCTGGCCGCAGAACTTTGTTTAAACCTGTGATCCTGGTTAACCTGTGGATACCTACCTGTGGCTAAGACTTTATACTATCATGACTATAGTTATCTTAGGTTTATAACTATTTTGTGTATATTTTTGAATTATATATAGTATATTATATAAATATATATATATATATTATGTATATTATATATATATATATACCATAATTAACATTTTTGTTAATTATGGTTATATTCATTATTAACCTCTCTTGCAAATATTTTTGTTTATACATATTTATATTTGTCTATTTCTTCCGGATTCCTATAGTAATTTAATATTGCAATTTCTATTCTATTGCTGTTATATTTACCCACGTGGGTTTTAGGTTTTTGCCTTAGTTTATACTGGAAGCTATTGTGTCGAAAAATTTCTGCTGCAGGAGAAGGTTGAGATCTCACAACATTGTTTAATCCTGTTTCACTGTCCTAAACCAGTGACAGCTCGAGAAATCATAATAGTTTTCCCCTCTAGCTACATTTCTCTTTTTTGGTTTGTCATGGTTCCATGTTCTTGGTTCTTCCGGTCTGATCTTAAGATTCTTGGGATTTATTAGTCTTCTTTTTAATTATTTACTGCTATATATATATATATATATGTGTGTGTGTGTGTGTGTATTATTTACAAAAGGTGTATATATAGTAATTCATTTAAAAGTAATGCATTTATTTAAACTAAATTTTCCCAGGTAATACAGAAATTTAATTTTCAATAACAAAATAAAAACGGAACTTGTGAACTTTCTTATCTTTCCAAATATCTTGAAGTTACCACAGCTTTTATAGAACTACCATACAAGAATATATCATCAGATCAGGCTTTCTAAAATTGCCTTTTGGCTTGTAACTGGCAGCATGCCATATAAGAAAGTATAAAATATAAAGTAAATATATCTTTATAAAATATTTATTGATATTTCCATTCATACCGTAAGGTTTCCAAGAAATATCCTTCTCTACTTTTGAAAGAGGAAACATTTTCTTCAGAAAGGGAATAAGCTAGATAAACATTTTTCTACTTCCGATTCCATCGTTTTCTGTACTTTGTAGCTGATTTAACGATGCTAGAAATGATATATTTATTTATTAATCATTCAGTTTGCAATAATAACAAGAATACATTCTAATAATATTGTTTCAAGTTGGGCGTACTCAACTGAAGCCAGAAACGATAAATTTTTTGGTGAATAATATTGAAGGACAAACGAGGAATAAAATAGAATATTTTGTTTCTGATTTGAAATGGAAATCTATATGATTTCTCCTAATTTCTAAGTTTTTCATGAATTTGCTTTACTTGATTTTTTATTAGCGTTACAATCTAAAGCAGAGATATTCAACCTGTGACCCGTGGTCCGCATACGGCCCAACGAGCCTTTTTAAGTGACCTGGTGATGACTAACTGCTCTGAGAAGTTCTTTTACAGTAGAACGTCGTTTATCCGAATCAATTAGGACCGGACACCGTTCGGATACGCGATTGTTCGGCTAACCGAAAACTGAATGCGATCCCTGCAGCATATGAAACCAGACACCATACGAATATTGAAAATCATCACATGCGAAAGAGTGCTTGAAGAAAAAGTAAAATAGGTGCAAAATGTCATACAACCTTTATTGTGGAAAATAATCACTTATTTTTCGCTGTACCATTGTATATCTTCGTTTTTTCACTGCAAGGTCTCTGATTCTCTTCAGCAGCAATAGTTGAGTAGGACAGCACTCTGATTGTTGTTCGTACCACTCCAGAGCTGTCTCTAACGCAGAAACGTGTCAGAATTTGTTGGACCCTAGCTGCTGTTGTTGTTGCTGTTGTTGTCCTCGTCTTTATCCGTTTCATCGTCGACAGAGTCGGATTTATTTTGCACGGAAGTCATAATCTCGTCATCATTTAGCATTTGAAATCCAGTCTTCTACATCGCATGCCATCCAGGTTTCTATATAAATCAAAACTCAACAAAAGAGCAAGTATACACCCCTTTACTTGGAAACAAACTGACCTAATATTCCGCGCAGATGTTTACCAAATCACACAACTGAAATTCCCCAAATGTCCTTCATCTTAGATTTTTTCGTCACTTTTAGCCTCATGCGAAACAACTGTTAAGTGCTGCACTGTTCGAAAACGTATCCGGACTTTGATTTGGATATTTGACGCTCCGGATAATAAAAGTTCGGATAAACGACGTTCTACTGTATTTAAGACAACTCATTAAAAATTTGTTGGGAAATTGTTGAAGAAATCAAGTATATCAATTTTACTCTTTTGCTGTCGGTGTTATACGGCTGCGAATTGATATTCTTTTTCTATTTATAACGGTTACGGTTAGTGATAATGACAAATATTGAGTAGCAACAATTTTATGGGTGGCACTAGTTTTGAACAATCTTTCATATCTTTCAAGCGAAATATATTTGGACGATTTGGAGGTTGACTGTTTTGTAGTGAAAAACAAACATGGATCAGTACTTTTTTTATTTGTCGCGAAAGTGCTGTATTTAAATATACCAATAAACAGGAATCATTCTTTCAATGATACTTTTCCTCTTTCAAGAGGTGATAAATAGGATTTATTGAATATTTTTTGCAACAGCAACAAAGTGTTTTGTCAGTGGTAATGTCACAGTAGTAACAAAGACATCCCTATAAGAAATTTGTTATATTATTGGTAATCATATGAAACCTTTTACTGATGCAAAAATTGTGAGGTAGTGTTTCTTGGAGATTCTTTTTTAATTTAGTGTTAGTGACGAAAATAAAAAAAAATATTGAAAGAATAATAATTAAAAAAAGCAAACAGGAATTAGAATATTTTGATCAATTTTCCATACTTTAAATTTCCAATGTTATCTTGGTGTTCAAGCATTTCTCTCCCCCCTCTTTCACCACATGTTGCGGCCTGCATGAAATGGCTGACACATGAATGCGGCCCAGCAGGTAAAAAGGTGGAGTTCCCCTGCTCTAAAGCAATGCAAAAGCTAATGGCAACAGATCTCGTAGTTTTTAAAAATTGGTGAAGTGACGACAAAACCAAATCTATATAAAATCCTACTACTCAAACTTCTACTCCTCGTCAACGTGTAGACTCTGAGTCTGGTCAGATTTATAATGTACACTAACCATTTTACAGAAAGAGCGATTCTTTTACGAAAGGATGATTTAACAAAATATCAAGGTAAAATTTGTAACAAAATGTCAGTGTTTAATAAATGCTTCTGTAACTCCAATTAAAAAAATAATTTTATCTTTAAACATAGGTGTTTAATATCTTAGCTTTTCAGAAGCCTTACAACTGAAGCCACCGATGAACGAAGATAAAAGCAGAAAACATGGATTTAACATACCTACGCAATTTAAAACTAATTTGATTATTTTTTGGTATAAAAGAAGTAGACGAAATTGTTTTGTTATTTTTAAATAATGATATTTTATATATAAAATTTCGTTGTACATTCTACATGTAAGAAATTATAAATATAAATCATAAAATTAATGGTATATTTGAAATTGATTTGGAGAAATTAATGTATTTTGCTCGATTGAAGCAGTTGCATCTCTTTAAGCCTTATCACCACACTCAAGCCTCAAAACAACTCGATTCTCTTTAGAACAACCGCTTCAAGTAGCAGTGAGTGTGAAGATTTGCCATAAACAAAATGATACGCTCTAACATCAGCCACGCCCTATCTTCACATTGAAAAATTACTGCCCGAATTTTCTGTTTTCGGGAAACGAACATCCAATATTATTTCACCACCTCGTGCTTTTGTTGACGGTCGAAAATAGAAATGAAGCTCATTCAGTTTGAAAGATTATACGCCATTAAAATATTATAAACCATTTTGATGCGTTTGACGAAGTCGAGGCTGACCGCCATCTCGTTTATGACGTAGGAAGCTGAAACATCCCATTGGCTGAAATTTCGAATTTTAATTTCGAGCAAGTATTTCAGCTCACTCGGAAAAATTTGTTCGAAGTCATAACTATGGCAACTGGGCAAAAATAGCTCCAAAGAGATTCTTGAAAGAAAAATTGCTCCAAAGGGTACTTGAAAGAAAATTTGCTCTAAATACGTTCATGTGACCCTTCAGATGACATTTAGTAGGTTCATCTGATATTTTATAGAAATTTTACTTTTAGTGTACTTCACTCTTCTCTATTTTAGTTAAGTCATGTGTCAGATTCTTGACACTACTTAAGAACTGCATACATAGAAACAGATGTCCAGGCTGGATTTTCAGGAGGAAATTTGAAGAATGGGGTACCAGCACAGGACCACTTGTTAGTGGTTCAAAATTACATGATCCGACCTCAATAACCGCAGACTTGTTTTGATAATGGGATATTAATAATCAATCAACCAATCCCTGTTTTAAATAAATGTGATCTCAATACTACACATATTTTTCATGTATCTTTAATTTATTTTGGTACTTATGTCTTATACCATTGACCTATTCGATTAAATCAAAACAATTCGCTAAATGGCTGGTATGCAATCAATAATAGAAAACCATTCCCGTGCATGCTCATTGTTAATAATAATAATGATAGAATTTTGTGACATCTTTTTTTAACTGACCACTTTTATACATAAAGAACTGGATCGACGGTATAATACTTAGGTACAATTGTAATGGATGAGCTATCCCATCCATTAGTGTACGAGAGTTAGAAGGAAAACTAGCCATAGTCCAAACAACATAATTTGCTTTCTATTCTTAACAACGACTCAAATTCAACAACCCGAGTTAAGAAATGCACCAATTGATAAATATAAGAGCAACAGCAAATAGACGAGATAATTGGAGATATAATAATATATCAGATCACTTACTCTTAACACTCCCAAGCAACTCACCTTCTTATATTTGAAGATAATTTCTAAAGTAATCCAATTCAAACTGACCGAATCCAATTGAACAACTGATTGACCAAATCGTCAATCTGAATATTAATCAAATAATCTACGAAGTGCTCTCGTCCAGCTTTACGTTATCTTGCGTTAATCTTCACCGCTATCCTTTAGCTTCTAACCTCTCTCTCTCTCTCTCTTACTCGAACCTGAAAGCTAATACTTAAATACATGACTTAATTTACATAGACCGCATCTTCTTCTTCGAGAGGAGGAAGCTTTCAATTAAATATTACTTAAAAAAAGTTATTCACCAAGAAAATTGTTAGGAAAAACTTGGATAGGCTCTGTGTGGCAAATCAAAAAATATTCTATAAATAGTATTTGTTTATTATTGGTGTAAAAGCAAACGATTTATTTTATACTTTTTGTAATCTGGCAATGTTTTGTAATATTCAGTTGAATAGAAAGGATAAAGATGCAATTTGACTAGAAAAACGCTTGAAATGTTAATTTTATGTAAAACACGTTAGATACTTTGAAAGCTGTATTTGAAAGCTTAAGAAATCGGGTAGATTTGTAGAAAGCACGCAACAGGCCCGTCACACAATTATATAAAATTATTGAAAGTATAACCGTCTAAATGGGAGAGACGTCAATTTCTATGTAGTTTTTTTACAAAAAACACACTTCTCTCGCCTTAAATATATGTTTTTAGTTCCTAAGAAATCAAAATTCTAAAATTTTATAATTAGATTATTGAGAGTCTTTAAGTTAAAAAATTTTAGTGTGTTGCAGTTCCTTTCCACCCATTAGTTTGGAACAACTCTGCATAATTTGTCCCAACGTACCATTCAATAGCTATCCGACATCTAGTGGCGAGACGCTTTGTCCTATCAACATCACCCGAATACTTAAAACTTAATTCTGTTTGATGTTTAGCGTCTACATGGATTCACGGGACTGGTGCCTTTTCGAACTAATTTTAACATAAAAAGTTTTTTTTTCATGTTACAACAAAACAGAGAGAATATGGATGAAGAAAATATAAATTATAAAGATTAGTTTGTTATGATTTTAGTTTTATAGATTTTTGCTTGTTGATGAAGATATATTGTTATATGGGCCACTTCTCAATAATTGCTTTGATACTTGCAATTGAAGATGCAATTCACTCTTTAAATTCAGTTCTGTAGTAAACGATTGAAACCCAGTGGCTGAGTTGCAGTGCATCGTGCTTCCACACCACATATCTGGGGCTCAAATCCTGGGATAAGCAAAGCCGACTCACCCTTCATCCCTTCAGTAGGTCGATAAATGAGTACCATGCTCGCTTGGGAACTGAAAAAGGGGTTCCGCGTCAGACTGATCATTTGACCGAAACATTTGCACATGCAGCGCCTAAGGTCACAAATTGACCTTTATCAAAGTCAGAAAAGTGCTGGTACGCTTTTCTGCTTCTTACACGAGGCATCACATATTTTCACCAGGCAACAACGTTCAAATGCAATTTTTTATGAGAAACCAGATGAACATAATTTCGTTATTTAAACATCTTGTAGGTGTCGCTAGCAGTGCCTACTTTGTCTGAAAGAGCTGAAAAGCTATCACGGCTTATCATGAAAAGCTATCAGTTGCTTATCACGGCACTTTCTTCCTGCCGTTTAAATTTCAGGCATGTCACCTTTTTCACGTAGCAATTTTAATGGCCAGTAGTATATTTACTTCATTCTCTTTTGCTTGAAAATATGAATGATGTAATTTTAAATCGATGAGCTTAATAGCTATTATATAAAATCAAAGAACTTTTAATAGCTCTTATATAAATTTGAAAATAAAAAAGCAACAATATTGGCAAGATTGAGAATAATATTATAAAATTTCAAATCATAGAAAATATACCTCATAAAAAATCACCATGGTTTTCAGTTATGTATGAACTATGTTACATCCGACCCTATCTTATGTTTGAAAAATACTACTATTTTATATCGCATATTTTTTTTATCAATATTGACCTGGGAATTGACTTAAGAAATAGTTCGACTCGAAGTTTTATTTTCTTTCAAAAACATATCTTTTGGATTCAAGATTTCAAAACTTTAAATGTGGACATATATTTCAGATAAATGTACATAAATATGTCTGGTAAAGTGCAGTTGTTACGATGAAAGATTTTTATTTAGCATGAAACACGCGAAGGTAGTTCAATTTAATGAAAACATAAATTTTTAACAATAGAAACAGCCACGAAACGTATAGAAATTTCACAAGAGTTCAACACAAAATCCGTAAATAGGATGAACGAAACAAAATAAAATTACAAAGTCAGCAATATATTTTTCACAATAAAATAAATCCATTTTGAAGAAAACACATATCATCACTTCTTCAAATACAGTTATGAAGCATTTATAGATAAATAATAAAACAAAAATTCTTTACTGAAAGCTAAAAATATACATTTTGGATAAAGACAGTTTTATTTTATATTGATGTATTGATTTGTAATAATAGTTTTCAAAAACTTTCGTTTCTCACTCTGGGTTTAATACTTAGAATAATATTATTAATATAGAATAATATTAGTTTTTGAAGAATATATATTCGATTAATAAGTAGGTAAATTAAGTGTGTGAAAAGACGGTCTTTGGTTTTGAAATTTGTTTCAAGTACTGAAATGTGTTATAATCAAAGACCTTGCTTAAATTGTTTGTAGATTTTTTTTGGAATGTCGATATATTTTTGTTAAATATCGATGATCGCACCCGATGAAGTATTTTAATTATTCAATACGTAATTTTTCATTCATTAAAACTTTTTTTTATTTCCAATGACGGATTGCAAGATAAATGCAAACAAAGAGAAACAGAAAATATTTACAAAAAAAAAAAAAAAAGACAACACAAGAAATAAGAAAAGAAACACAAGTTCACATTATAGTCTATAAATCACACATTTTGTGTCTGGCCTCCCAATATCTGCTCCAAGTGGATCCAGAGGTGAGGCACGGCAGCGTCCCAAATAAATGAAGTCAATTTCTTCATTGGAGTCGCACAGTTTACAAAGTGGACTCTGGGCAATGCCTATCATGTTTAGATGCTTAAATAGGCAGTCGTGGTCAGTGGCGATTCGAAAATTGACTACAGCTCTATCTCGTGGTCATTTTGGAATATAAAGGAGTTTGCTAAACCACACCGTTTGTTTATTCTTTTGGTTGAATTTAGACCAGAAGTGCTCTTCTGTAGTATTTCTTTATAATTCTTTTGACGCTATAAAAAGGAACTGTATTGTTATAGAGGTTTGTAAGATTTTTGTCCCCTTCTTCGCCAAGCAATCGGCATTTTCATTCCCATCAATGCCACAGTGCGCCGGAATCCATTGCATGGCAATGTCTACGTGGCTTTGAAGTAAATCACCCATTAACAGTTGACATTTGAGAATATCCTTTGACAAAGGTGCCTCGATGGAAGATATTGCTTGGAGGGCCGCCCTTGAATCACACAGAATAACTACTTTTGAAACACGATTTGTGTGGCAAAGAAGTTGAGATAGAGCAATACGTATAGCTGAAATTTCGGCATCAAAAGCAGTGCTGTGAATTCCTATTGGTGTATAGAAGGAGAATAGGTTAACATAGGTCATTAAAACATTAATTTAATTCATAAAATTTATGAATTTAATCAGTGAATACATTGATACGTATATAATACAAATAAGCCGTTACCTCCCCGTATCGCTAGGTGTTCATGATGTTGTATGACGACTAAATACTGTTTACATGTTATTGATATCAAAATCCTAGCAATAAAATTTAAATTCTATTGACAATCATTTTTTGTAGCCCTCGTCTCTTGATTTAAAAGGAAGAAATTTCTAAAACGGAAGTATAATTATCTTTTACGTCCAGTTTTCCCCTTCTAGAGTTGGTCTCAACAACACCCATTCTTATCGGGGCTCTACTAAACAAAAGTAACAAGCTTGCTAAATTTCAAACCTGTAGGTCTAACATTTCAAGAACGGGAATTTGTATGTATAACGCCTCCTAAACTCTCAAAATTTCCCTTTGGAGTCGAAATCTGCAAAATTTGGTCTTTGCGGATCTCTAGTAAACAAAAGTAGCTTATTTTCAGAATTTTATGTCTGTAGGTCTAATAGCTCCGGAGATCCCATGATGATTGAATGAGTAGTTGGTTACTCTCTTTTCCTTGTATTAAGAGAGATTATACATTAAAAAATTTTTAAAAAACATATTGTAAAATGTACAGTATTTTTTTTAATAAATAATTTTGAAATATTAATTATTTTGTTTCGAGGAATACATGAAGACATTTGCAGAAACATTTTTAAAATTTGATTATAAAATTTTTGAAAAAATTAAATATTTTACTGCGTATTTATATTTCTAATTCAATATGTAAATTGTTGTTTTGAATTAATGTTATTTTTTAGGGCTAAGTTTAAAGTTTTTTTTCTTGTAATTTTGTTTTATGAGTGGCAAACCCCTTTATTTCAAAAGAGGGATGTGCAACGAAATTAGAAGGTGAACTTGGAAATAATTACCGAACCTAACCTTATGTTTAAATATCAAAAAATCGATGTTTAGCAAAAGTAACAGAACAAAAATTATCTTTAAAATTTAAACGCAATTGTTAATTTCTTTTGGTAGTTCTTATCCAATTTGACAATCTATTCTTTAATTCTGAAAAAAAAAATTATTTAAATTACTTAAGTACAGTTTTAATTTTCTAAAAACCGTAAACTGCTAGAAAACTTTTCACTTCTGATTTTAAAAATAGATTTTATGTAACAGTGTATTCTTATATTCCTTTAAACGTAGTTTAAACATGCGTGAATACTTACGATTGATATACCATCATATCCTTTTTGCAATCTTTTCCCTTTTCTTCTCTTCTTTATATTTGGATTTTATATTTTAACATACACTTTTGTACCTTAAATACCTTTATAATCTAGAGACTTTAAAACTATATTTCAGGATGACACAATTTGATTGATAAGATTCGTTTAGTATTGAGTTGAAAGTAGTAGTAATTGAAGAATATACGTCAAAAAAGCATTTTTTATATATTTTTATAAGATAACTGGCAAAAAGAGAATGAAGAAAATTCTTTATGATTGATGGTTCAAAAGTAAATATAAAGGTTTTCATATAATTCATCAAATATACTAAACTATGACTATACCACCCGACTCTCTTTCGGAACTAATTCTAAAGCATTCCATTTATTAGCTCTAGATATATGAAATTTTTGTTAAAGATGACTGATCATTTAAATTTATTCAATCATGAAAAGCTGTTTTTGTTTGAATAACTATGTTATATTTCAGACGTAAGACATAGCTACAAAATTTGAAACGAATTAGCTATTATTTTTATCTTAGAACTAACGGAAAACTTTTTAAAAATGGAAATTAAATTAAAATTTCTGCTTTAATCGATTATAAAACGTTTGAAGTTAAAACCCTTCGATTTATCTTATAATTCGAAAAATGACTATAACGATTCAAGTTTTCATATGATAGTGTAATAACACATATTTATATTATTTTTTTTCAAACCTTTTGGGGAAACAATTGTTTAACTCGTTGTCCACTAATGGCTGCACGAGCCAAGTGAATTAATTAACAAAGAGAAATGTAATAAAATAATAGAACATTAATATTGAAAAATAATTTATTATTTTTAAGATGGATTTCATAATTTTATATATAAGTATTTGTAACTCATTATATTTTGTATTTTATGTAAACTAACTGTAGTTATATTTATACCTGTAAACCTGGAAGCAATTTCTTTGTAATCTTCTTCCGTTTACCGGATTGGCAACAGTCGGTATTTTGGCATCAGACTAGTTGCAACGTTTAGATGTTAGCGCAGCTAAGCCTAACAAGAATGAAAATGTTAATCGAATTTTTTGAAGCAATTTTCTATATTTTAACGTTATAGGACCAAATGTTCATAACACCTTCGAATTAATTTTGTAATCTTTTGTCTTTATTTTGCACTACTTTTTCTGTTGTGCTTTGAAAAAAAAAAATTAGGGACCATGTTATGGCAGCAGAAGACAAATGGTCATGAACGCAAGATTCGTAATCCAGTGCCATTTTAGACACACCGTGAAAATAGGAGCTGGTGCACATTAAATCCGCCGTCACTCAAAGTTTTCACGTTGGAGTGGCGTGGAACCTTGGAGAGGCAGGTACCCTCTTCAGGGGTCTTCCTCGTCACTTGACCGTGATTCAAAATTACGTGGGTCTTAAATGAATATTCCTCTTTCCCATGCTGCATAATTTTTTCTTTAATGTGAATGACAAATTAAGAGGTAAAAGTATTAAGATGAAGTGATAGCGTCAACTAAAAACATGAATCGAAAAAAAACATTTTCTAAAATTTTATTTATGTTCCCTGCTTTTTTTGTAAGAGGCATTTGTATTAGATATTTTTATTATTTTTGATGTATTTGTAAGAATGCTGGAATAATGTACACTGGTGTCCAAAAGTTAAGCATAAATCGTAAAATGCGAAAAACATTGAGTAAATATTCGTAAAATTATTCCAAATTTCTTGCGTATATTAATTGGGTGAAGAAGAAACATTGGGTTTATGCAAAACTTTTCAGTCGACTACGTCCTGCGCGAAACACCGGTGCATGTCGGAACGCGGTGAAACCGATTCAAGCCAGATAGGCAGTTCAGACAGGTTTCGTGCAACTGCTGTGCGAAGGAACGTTGTTAACTTTCAAACAAGGTGAATGATGGCACAAAGACGCCAATTGGACATGTTTACGAAAGGAAGAATCGTTGGAATGTTGGAATCCTCACGATCACAAACCGAAGTGTCTCGAATTCTGAATGTGGACAAGTCTGTGATCTCAAGACTGTGACAGAGGTTTCAAAGAACGGGAGATGTTACCTGACAACCAGTATCAGGTCGATCAAGAGTCATAACCTCTCGCCAAAACCGATATCTGGTAATAAGTGCGTGATGTCACAGAGGCAGTACTGCCAGAGCACTGTGTTCGCCACATGAATACAAATTTCGAGACAAACTGTTTACAGGAGACTCAATCATGCTGGCCTGTATGCCAGAAGACCAATAGTTTGCATTCCCCTCATGTCTGCACATAAACTCGCTCGTTTGAACTGGAGATTGAAACATCAACTTTGGAGTGTGGGAGAGTGGGCCAATGTGATTTTAAGTGACGAGTTCTGGTTTAGTCTGAGTAGTGATTCTCTGGCAGGTAACGATATGGAGAGAACGTGGAACACGTTTTGAACCAAGAAACATAACGGAAAGACATCATTTATACCATCAAGGAGAGTAATGGTATGGGCAGGCATCATGATGGACGGCCGCACCGACCACAATTTCTTTGACATGGGGTCTGTGACTGCTCAAAGATACAGAGACGAATTTCTTGAGCCTTATGTTCGCTTGTTTCGAGGTCCTGTCGGTCCTGACTTCATATTCAGGGATGATAATGCACCCTGTCACCGAGCGTTGCTGATTGATGACTTCCTTGAAACGGAAAGCATCCAGCGCATGTCGTTGCATGCGAACTCCCATAATTTAAATCCTATCGAGCATGTATGGGATATGCTCGGGAGATAAATTACAGCCCTTTCGCACCCACCAATCTCCGTTACAGAACTGAAGAGAGCTCTCGAAGAAGATTGGAACCGTTTGAGCCCACAACTCATTCATCATCTCATAGCAAGTATGGTAAATCGCTGTGCAGCGTGCCTGGCTGTCAGAGGTGACCACACGATTTATTAAACTGCAGCATCTGTATTTTATTTAATGTTTTCTTTCATTTTTTCTTTAAAGTGTGAATCCTTGCTAGGCTCAGTTTTCTTTCAAAATGCTACTTTGGATAATAAAATTAATTATTATCATTCTTTTGATTTGCTTCCTTATTTTATAACCATTTTACACTCGCATATCACGTTTCCCGCCATTCTGAGTTACAGTTCCTTCTTTATTTACATATTTATCAATTATGCTTAACTTTTGGACACTAGTGTATATCCTTTCTTCCTTCTCTTACCCTTTTTATGTTTTCTTTTAGTATTATTATTATTATCTTTACTTTGTGTATTTGTATTATGAATACATATTCATATGTATATTGTGCAGTTACTTTTCAATTTATATTATGTTATTTTACTGCCTTATGCTGTTTAAAATGTAAAATTAAAAAAAAATTTCCCTTTAAAGACTGGATGCGGGAATGGTTGTTTCCAATGGATCTGTTTGTAGCTCTAAGCCCTCTTCAAGTTAGCTCAGTTCCTTTGGACATTCTTGCCAATACTATCTAACGGCTTCAAAATAGTGCCTCAAAATTGCAATGGATTTTGATTCAGGAACCACAAAAAAAGCTAACACACAGAGAGGCTGGTCCGTAATAAATCTGCTAAATCTTATCATTCGCGTGTATTGGAAGGTTGGATAGTAAGGTGTTAGTTTAGGTGTAGTCTTCGTCATTTGACATGTCCGCCTCGTAAACCAAACGTTACGGGTCTGATTCCGGCAGGAGTTGATAGATTTTATGGAGGCAAAAAGCATAGGCAAGCATTTTATATGTTTATGTGGTATGTAAATGAACCATTGAGTATCAATTTAGCTCTGGTACTCTCAGCCAATTTAAATCATGGCAATAGTTAGCATTTGACCTGACCATGAGTTGAATAAATTTAAGCGTTGAAAATTTGCTAGTGGGAGCCGCCACTAAATGGTGCCACTAATGAGAATGCTCTAAAATTTGAGAATTTGACGAGTCTGCAAAGACTTAGTGGCCGAAATACAACTCATTAGATAAAAGGTATTACGAAGTCCTTCTCCAATAGCCCTCGTGTAGTTCAAATTGCAGCGTTAATAAAAATAAATTTTTAAAAAATTATTAATTTTTCATTATTTACCAAACATTGTGAAAAGATTTGTGTTTAAAATGTATTACAACAACCTTAGGTTGAATTAAATATTTTCAATTTAGTTAATCCACTGATGAATAAGTATCTGACATTTTGTTATTATATATTTGCTAAAGTGTTTCCGGTTATTTCCATTCTCACAGAATTTTATATTGATTTATTCTCGAATTTGATTTATTCTTGAGTTAAAAACAGTGAAGTGTAGTTTAAAAAATATTCCTTATATATATTCTTAAAAAGATCAAAAATTTGAAACCAGAATTCGTTTTCCTAACAGTCTAAGTAAAATATTTTCTTAGTGGACACAGAACTAAACGAAAAAATCACTTCTTGTAAGAATTTTTTTACATTTCTGTACAAACACTAGGCCCTCGAAGCCAGCTCGACTGTTATAGTTCGTAAGGAGGAGGAGGAGGAGGAAAAAATTTCTCTCTCAAAGATTAAACATTAAAAGCATGATCCCCAATCAAAACTTTTGCAAGTGCAGCAGCGGATTGCATTCAAACTCAAGTAAACTCTTGTTTTTACTCTCTCACCGATGGAATACTTTCCTGATAAAATCTCTACTTTATTCCAAAACTGTGTTAGGATCTGGCGAAAGAATCAGCACCAGGCGTTTTATGACCAATAGCATTGAACCTTCGGATTTTTGATCCAACTAGACATCCTGATCACGTACGCGATTGGAGGAAGGAGAGTTGATTCTGCTTCCATTTTAAAAATAATACAAACATTTATTTCTGTCGATAGACGCTAAGGAACTCTTAAGGACCCCAAAGACTTTGAAACTCAGAAATTGCTTGTTTTTTTCTTCAGACTAAAGCCGTTCGTAAGTGAGTAGGTTTTTTAAGCCATAGGTGGGGAGTTCCGGCGTTTTTGCAGATTTATTATGCTTTCTGATACGTGATCTAGAAATGTGGAAAGTGTTTTTGTATGTAAACAAGGCAATAAAAACAATATAAACTGTAAATTATGATACAAAAATTATATCGGTGTAGTGTTTCGAATTATATAAATAAATGTTTAAACTAAATTAGCATTTTTATTAATTCTTGGGATTACTTGTTTCAAATGTCTTTAAGGTATTCGACTACTTGCGACAGCCTTTTTTTTAAAAAATAAAAATAAGCTATAAAGATTTTTTGGGGAGTTTTTAGACTTATTTAGTACAGTTTAAGAAAAATATGCTATGTAAAAATAATAAGAATAAAATAAATTGTTATTACTAAAACAGGAAAAAAAAATGGTAAAAATTTACAAAAGTTACATAAACGGGGCCCATTCTGTACAAACAGTTTCTGAACAAATGTTCAATATTTCAATTTTGATAAGCTGCTTTGCTCTTCATTTTTGAAATGACCTTCAGGATAAAAGAGATATTTTCATTTTCACAGAAACTAGAGCACTTTATGTTAGCTATTATATGGAATTGCTTAAAAAACAGTGATTATATTCACATAAGTGACTGTAAATTTTGTACCTAAACAATAATTGATGTATCTTAAGGTTTAAACACTCCTACTTTTATATAGAACACAAACAAGAAATTTCAATTAATTAATTTCAAAACATTTCGAGCAATCGCTGTCCCCGTTTGTGTATTTTCAAAAAAAAAAACACATGTCGAGTAAAACGCTTGTTAATGTATGACATCTTGCTTAAAGTAGTGTCATCTGCTGTTACTAAAACATTTGTCATTATTGATCTAGTTAATGAAAAATAATAAACTTGGTACTTTTATAAAACATATAAGATAACCTATAAAACAAAAGCATAATGTTTACAATTTTATTGTAGTCTTATACCTTAAAAACATTTAGGGCACATAAAAACCGAATTTCAAAAAATTAAGATTTTCGTCGCGAATGTCAAGTAGCGTTAAATGTATTCGAAAAATTTTCACTTGTAGTATTTCTAGATCCGAAAGTATGGATGCCTTTAACAGACAGCTATTTAAAAAGTTTTGTTTGCATGATTGATTGCTCCCTAAAGTTGCATTACGAAGCACAACAGAAGCTTTTAAAGCCAGACCTCGTAATTTTAAAGCACTATCAAGTGATGAGGATATCACCAGAACTGGCATCCCAATCTCCAAACATCCACGCCAAATGTGAAAAATTATCCCCTCAACAGATTAAACGTACTTCAATTCGGACTCTTCTACATGTTGGGTTAAAGAATTATGTAATAAAAGTGTAGAACTCTAGAAGAGATTAAATTCTTAGAATATTTTTCAAAATCTCAGGCTGGGAAAGGTCAACTCAGACTTTCATACCTTCAGTGGGTCGATAAATGAGTACCAAGTTTGCTTGGGAACTGAACACTAAGGGTTTCGCGTCAAACGGACCACTTGACCGAAACATCTGCACATGTACCCCTGCGCCTAAGGTCACAAATTTGAGATAGACGCATAAGGTTTCGGCCCTCATTAGCTGTTGCGCCACTGAGTTCAGTTCAGTATGAATATGCATACTGTTTTTAAGTTATCGAAATACAAGTCTTTCCTATGTATAGAAAAAAAAATTGTATTGCTTTCGCCATTTCTGAATTTAAAAAAGACTAATTTTTATGACTAAAGTCTATTTATTTCTTATGCTCCCGTAACCCCTATTGCGAGTCGATTTCCGAAAAACCAGTTCTTATATATATATATATATATATATATATATATTATATATATATTATATATATATATATATATATATATATATATATATATATATATATAGTGGATCTGTATTAAAAAAACGAGCCTTACAGTAGTCGCATACGATGTGTAACATCTGACATGTTAACGTGGTAAATTCGCATTAGCAAATTAAATCCTGAAAAAAATGAATCGAGTATGATTGGAAATAATTTTTTCTATGGAATAATTATATATTTAATGAAAATTTTATTTAATTAACACAAGGAGTAATGCAGTTTTTTTTTCAAAAATAATTATTCTTGTTCAATTTTGGGAAGAGTGGTGATGATAATTTATGATAACTAAAATATGACACATATACTTGTGTTTTCAAAGTATTTAAAAACCGTTGAAAAATAGCGTCAATAACAGTACCACTGTTGGTTGTCGAAACATTTCGATTTGTGTTCATTTTGAGCTTGAGTTCATCATTCAAAAAAGCTATGCATGGCTCGGCTTCTAGCAAACTGAAGTTAACTTTAAAATCACCACTCAAAATCATGGGAAGCGAGTGATAATTTTTTTTAAAAAAAGAGCAGAACCACCTTCGGTATATGGTAAAAGTAAAAAATGCAGGAAATCCTTAATTTTTTTAACCGTTTGATTCGGAGAAATGTATACGACCACCGAAATCACTGTTTGTCCATTTTCAAATAAGCATTTTGCCGCATTTATGTCCCCAGTTTCTTGACTAACAATACCCAGTCCACTTGTTTGATGATAAGTAATATCCATATGTCGAACCAGAACATGTGAGTCGTTCTGTTTACGATAGATCGTAACACCAGCTGCTCTGTGGCCCGGTCGTTTAAATTGTAAGCAGCAATCGAAGCCAGGAATGCTTCTTCTCTGATCCTAAAGTGAGAAAACAAAAACAAAGGTCCCACGGCCTAGACCACAAGGGGTGGGAGATAGGGGCGGAGCCCCTCCCGAATGAAGGAGAAAGAAAACTGAACTTCACTGAATAGCGCGCGCTTCCCCAACTTCCTGTTACACATTTCCGTCCCTTTTCACGAAATCACTCCAACAAATCTCCAGCAATCGAGAGGAAAGATGTTACACATCAAAAAGTTTTACCTACGAGATTTCAAGTCTGTAGGTCTAAGAGTTTAAAAACGGAAACTTTTTATCTATGCATCTCTCCTTGGTAGTTCGAATGAACTAAATCTCGTTCTTTTCGGGTCTCTCCTCAGCAAAAGAAACAAGTTTACCAAATTAATTTTAAATCTGTAAATCTAATAATTGAAAAATGGGCTATTCTTTTTATCTATGCGTCTCCCGTAGCAGCAGCCAGACCCTGTTAGATGACGATTTCCATATAAATATGCTGTTATCGGATCTGTACTCAACAAATGAAACACGCTCGTAAAATTTCGTGTAGATCTAATAGCTCAAAAACGGGAATGTTTATCTATAACGCCTCCAAACCCCACGCAAATCTTCTTAAAACTTCATTTCCCCTAAACCCGGTTTTATAGTGGATCTCTACTCAATAAAAGAAACAAGCTTACCAAATTTCATATTTGTTGTTCCAATAGTTCCGAAAATTGAGTGTAAAGTATGAGGGGGTGCGAGGACGAGTGAGGAAGTTGTTTTTATCCTTTAGATCAGTAGTATTCAAATTGTGTTCCATGGAACCCAAGGGATTCTACGTCACAATCAAAAAATTGAACAGAAATTTATCAAAGTGTATGTAAAATGGAATCACGTTCTCTAAAATGTTTGTATACCCACAAGAATTTAAGGCTCAGCCATACCATTAAGAAACTGAAAATTTCATTCATACATATTAACTTTATTTTTAAACTTTTATTATAATATAATAAAATAATATTAAAATGTTATATATATATATATATATATATATATATATATATATATATATATATATATATATTATTTACTAGATTGTGAATATTTTATTGTTCACTATCCAAAATTCCACGTGATAATTTTATACTCGTTTGTACAATGTCTTTCAAAACTATATTTTTCTAATGAAAAATGCACTTTTTTATATTTGTGGAAACATATCTGTAGATTCGATATTAAAAAATCTAAATTTAAGTAAGAACAGATCCTAAGTTTCATGTTCCAAATTCATGCAAAATACACTGTATTTCTCCCTGAGCTATAAACATTTTAATGCCATTCGGAACAATGTATATAAATGAAAAATGTTTCTCAACGTGAGTGGCTACAAAAACAAAGTATAGTAACTAATGAAACTCAGAATATGTAAAGAATAGCAGTTATTCTCAATAGACCTAAACTTTAACAGATTGTGTGGAAAAATGCAAGCACATATATCAGTTACTAAACATAATGCATGGGTAGATGACACTTGGATCACAGATTAATATTATTAATGAATAAATTAGGTTAAAAGTAGATTAAACATTTTTAATAAAAACTCAAATTTTTTTTTTAATTGCGTTTGCATTGATCTGTTTATCTGATTTAAATAATATTTTCAGATTTATCCCTTTAAGTGTGTGCGTGTAACATGGTTCCTCGAAAATATTTTCTAGTTCTAGGGGTTCTACGAAAACACTTTCTAGTTCTAGGGGTTTTTACGAAAACACTTTTTAGTTCTAGGGGTTCTACGAAAACACTTTCTAGTTCTAGGGGTTCCACGAAAACACTTTCTAGTTCTAGGGGTTCTACGAAAGCACATTCTAGTTCTAGGGATTCCCCGAAAACACCTTCTAGTGTTAGGGGTTCCTCGAAAACACCTTCTAGTTCTAGGAGTTTCCCGAAAACACCTTCGAGTTCTAGGGGCTCCACGAAAACATCTTCTAGTGTTAGGGGTTCTCCGAAAATACCTTCTAGTTCTAGGGGTTACCCGAAAACACCTTCTAATTCTAGCGGTTCCACGAAAACACTTTCTAATTCTAGGGGTTCTACGAAAACACTTTCTAGTTCTAGGGGTTCCATGAAAACACCTTCTAGTTCTAGGGATTCCACGAAAACACCTTCTAGTGTTAGGGGCTCCACAAAAATACGTTCTAGAGGTCTACGAAAACACTTTCTAGTTCAAGGGGTTCTACGAAAACACCTTCTAGTTCTAGGGGTTCCATGAGTTGAAAAAGTTTGAAGACCACTGCTTTAGATATATAGATCTTATTCACATTATGCTTTTTTTTATTTGGACAAAATTCTGTTTATTTATGTATTTATATCATATCTCAAATTAGCTTACTTATATTAAGCTTAACACATACTGATAATAAATAAGGATAATATGAAAAATGAACATGGCAGATAAGTAAATCTATATTTCGATTTTATAACTTATATTTGCGATAAACGTAAGAGAATTATTATATTCCGTTCACAACAGGGAATTCGTATTACCTAAATAAAGTATGTTTTCAACGTGTTAATGATCTAACCAAAATTACAAAAACCTAATTAAATAAAAGTAAAATTTTATAAATAACATTCTACAGAAACAATTTCAAATTCAAAAATCAAAGAGTTTACAAAATAATTAGTTCGAATGACTTTACGCGTCACAAATGATAAAGCCTGATATATATTATTTCTGTACTTTGTTAATTAAATACATGTTCCTTGACGTATCTGTTCCCCCTGTTGACTACCAAAGGCTGGAAATTAATACACAATTGATTAAAACTGTCGCTAATAGATACAATATATGAAATATGCATCACAAATTTAATTACATTTGAAATATGCACTTGTCGTTTTAATATACACATCTCATTTGAGTCTCTTGCTAGTTCAGAATATTCCTGCGAATATTCTTTCTCAAGATTATTATTATTCTACGCATGTTTCTCTGTATGATTTCTTGTTATTCTGGTTTTCTTATTATCTTATGGTTTGAACCGTAAATATAAAGAATCGCTGATAAGTCTTAGATTTTAATAGTTAATTGTAAATTCAAATGGGTATTTAAATTGCATTTATTAGAAATGTGTAAAGTAAAGGATTACTCCCAGACACTTGACGTTCTCGCTCCATGAAATAACTAATTGAATATATGCTTTAAAAAACTTTTTATCAAAAAATTACTTATAAAATATTCATGATTAGTTGATGATCTAATAAGAATATTTAAATTAGAAAATTTGTGACGGGTTCTATCTGCGATCTCTCTACTAATCCTCATGGTAAAATTATGCTTTAACTGTGGTTTGAGTGTAAAACCGCCTTCTATTGAGATAACTTAATTTTAAGCTAATTTAAATACTGTTTAAAACGTAGCAAGGGGTGTATTAAGCTTAATCAAGAATCGTGGATCTTTACTCGTGAATCGTGAGTAGCGAGTTGTTAATCGTTGGTAGTGAGTCATTCGTTCTCAAGTTATCCTTATAGTTATAACTGCTACTCGGAAAAGTGGAAATAATAGAGAAGCTGATTTGAAAAGGGACTGTAGCAGTTTCGGAAAGAGCTAACTAGCGATCTACTAGCAGATCAAGAGTTAAGTGTGTAATGGTCTCGTCTGCGCAATTAAAAGTGTAGGAGGATTAGAAGGAACACTTGCCATAGTTCAACAAAATAATCTAATTTATTCACAATATTATTCACCACACAAATTCAATCGATCCAATCTAAGAGACGCTCCGAGTTAATCACTATGCCGACAATAAACGAGGTAAGCGACATGTGAGAAAACTTGAATACTTTGACTCCATAGCTATTTACTCTGGATTTTATCTCAGTGACAATTCGTCACCTTAAGTAATTCAACCATCAAATATTAAATATCCGCGATTTACATTCAATTTGTTAAATCTCTACTCCGATAGCAGTTTATCTTATTGCTTTTTCTAATCTGAAAACCAAGACTATATATAGTAGTCCTAATTAACATAATCAAGTCTTCTTCTTCAAAGAGGAGTTTTATAGTAAAATAATTTTTAAAGACCAGAAATTCCCCAAAAGAACTATTAGTAGAATGAGCTCAGATAGTATCACCTAAAGTGTACTTCGGATAATCTTTTAAGCTTGACTAAGAAAGTGATTAGGATTACTCCCACGATTATTAATTTCAAGTAATCATAAAACTTGATTAGTCTAAAATAAAAGTAATTAGTTTTATAACCATGTCTGCTGCTTCAAGGACCCAAACCACTTCTGCAAACTCTGGGTTGCGACAAGTTATAATCTAATTCAGCTGTCGGTTTTTTCCATTTTGCTTTCTTAAGCCTTTCTTATATTTTTTTTTATTTATCTTTGTTAATTTGTGAACTTTTAATACTTATCTAGATGAATTTTGAGAAATACTTTTATAAACAATTCATTTATAAATTACGTAGGCTTTCAAAAAACACCGTAACAAGTCTATTCAGAATATACACTTATTCAGGAAGTAAAAATTTACATATTTAATGTAAAAAGGCACTGGTACATATCACTATTCCACATAGTCACCATACTTATCGAGACATTTGTTCTATTGGTACACTAATCCATTGATACAAGCATTGTAGAAATCAGTAAATCAGGGCCAAGGTTGTGCAACCACGTCAAGACGGCTTGTTGAACCTCAGCACCGGTTCTGAAATGTTGATCTCCCAAGTTTCTCTTCAAAGGAATCATTTTGAATCAAACCTTCGACACACAGTAAACATTATCATCTGCGATGGACGTGCTTGACCACCCTGCTCTTTTCCATCTCAGACATCTGTTCTGCTTTTGTTAAATTTCGTGCACCAAAACCACACCAGTTTTCGTGACGTAACACTTGTACCGTATACTCCTACAAGGGTGAGTCGGGAAATAAGTTTTCCCTGTCGAGTGTAGTCAGAGTTGTGCATGGAAGTCAAAATATAGAATGAGACATTAAAGATAAGGCATAACTTTATTTTTTCCCCATAAGTACCAAGTACATTGAGATATTTCATATACCACTTCATTAGCTTCAAAAAGTCCTATATTTAAAAAACAGGGCTTTGCATAGGGAAGAAGCGTTTAACGACTTCTTTGACTTCAGCGTTGTTTCCAAAATGCCTTCCCGCGAGATTCTTTTTCAAAGCCGGGAACAGATGAAAATCATTTCGTGCGAGATCAGGACTGTATGGCAGATGGTGTAGGCGTTCCCAAACAAGAGTTGCAATATGGTTTTGCAATGCCGTTGAGAGTGTAGGTTTGCATTCTCATCGAACAGCAGAAAGCCAGATTTGAGAACCTCGGGCCATTTTTTCGGAATCCATCTGCTTAATCGCGGTCGACCTCTACACAAATGGTGTATCGGTGTCTTGCGCGTTCACCTGCTGGTTCGTCTTTCTTCCATAGCCGTTAAAAGCTTCTTCCGTATGCAAAACCCTGAATTTTTCCTAGAGGGCTTTTTCAAGCTTATCTAGAGGTATGGCAAGTGCCTCAATGTACTTGGTATGTGGAAAAACAAAGTTATGTCTTTTCTTTAATGTCTCATTCTATATTTTGACTTTCATACACAACTCTGACCACAGTCGACAAGGGAAACATATTTTCCGATTCACCCTCGTATCAATTACCGATGAATATCAGAGGAAGAATTTAAAAAAAAACCGCAAAAACCGTTTTACACGTCATATTTTAAGCCCGGGTCATGTTGCTGTTGCAGCCATCTTCGAACTGAGATTTAGTCATGTTACTAGAGAACCAACTCCATCTACCGGTACCATTTGATTGCTATGATTGTTTTCTATATCTTCAGAGGGTTTTTATTTATACGGATAATTCGCACACCTTTTTGAGCTTTTGTTACCTTAATTTTTAGAATCCTTCCAAATTAAACTTCGAAATTTCAGCATTTCAAAAATGTCTATTGCAATAAAAGGTAAAAAAAAAAGGGGGGGGGGACGCAATGAAACCTTGATTTAAAAATCTTCAATGAGACTAAATTAATACTGTGAATGAATGTGAATGAATTAATAAACGAATATGAATAATGAAATAATAATGAAAAAATGTGAATGAATTAATAAACTTCATTTTCGTTTACTTACTTTATTTAAAAGTGCGATTGAATTACGTCCCCGTTTCGTTTATTCTCACGACTTTTGGAGGAAAAGAGCATAAATATACTTCATTTTCAACCACAGTATAGGAAAGCATCCTCACAGATGCCCCTAAGAAGAGGTGCTGACTCACACTTTCCTTGTTTTACTACTTGAATAAAACAAACCACCATTGTAGCTGATACACAGATTTAAATTACTAATAGCTTCAGTTAATTTCTAGCTTTACTGTTTGCTTACAGGTCATTTTTATATTTTGACTATTTCATATTTCACTACCATTTTATTTATTTATTTATTTATTTATTTTATATTTTATTTATTTATTTTTTGCGTCAAACTGAAGTTTAATTTGGTTTTTCTCTGAAGGTATCCGACTACTTGCGACAACTTTTTTTTTTTTAAATGGAGATAAGGGAATTTTTTTGTTGTTTTTAGATTTGTTTAGTACATTTTATGAAAAATATGCTAAAATATAGAAGAGAAAAAGAAATTATTAATACTAAAATAGGAAAAAAATGGGTAAAAATTGACAAAAAATAACATAAACACGGCCCATTCCGAACCAAAAGTTTATGAAAAAATTTTCAATTTTTCAATTTTGATGTGTTGCTATGTTATTTTCTTTTGAAGTGACCTTCAGGAGAAGAGATATTTTAATTTTTACAAAAACTAGATCACTTTATCTTATAAAATTATATAAAATATAGTATATAAAATTGCTTAAAATGACAGTGTGATTGTGTTAACATAAGGGACTGTAAATTTTGTAATAAAACGGTGATTAATAAATATGAAGGTTAAAACACTTCTACTATTATACAGAACATACATAAATAATTTCCGTTAATTATTTTCAAAACTTTTTGAGAAACCCCTGTCCCCGATTGAACATTTGAAAAAAAAAATCGAGTAAAACGCGTTTTAAAATATGACATCTTGCTGAAGTTAATGGCATTTGCTTTTATTAAAACGCTTGTAGTTTTTGTTCTTGCGAACGGAATATAATAAATTTGGTATTGTTATAAAGCTAATAATATAACCTATAAAATAAAACCATAAAAAATTGTCAATTTTTAACAAAATTCACATTTTTTGGGTAGTCGGATACCTTAAGTTAAATTTTCTTTCATTTAGTAAAAATAACAGTTTTCGTTCTTAAATCAGTTCGTGCGGATCGCACAATCAGCAAAGTCTGGAGCAGTTGAAATAATTCAAATTAAGATCATATTTTCTAACACACAATTGAGGTTTGTTTGTCTCATAAGCATGGCGATTTCAAGTAAAATACATTTACCCACATTCTTACAATCTTATATGCTGTAAATGAAATAATAGCAATTACATAAGTCTTAAAGTCTCTTGTGAGATTGATGTAACAGTGCTCGTTATCATAACTCGATATCATACCATCGTTATCATACTATCGTTAACCTATCGTTATCATAACTCGATACTTGAAATGCCATTAAATTGATTCATCTAGAGATTAGACAAGTCAAATAATGACGTCAGACTTAGTAGACTATCAATCTCATACTGAATAATTTTTCATATAACTTTTTCTTTATCTATGTATTATATTTATATATACTAACCGTGTTATATACCAGACCTCTTTGCATGATATTTCATGATGTTGCTGAACTATGTATTGCTTTTATGTTATTGTTATCTAATTTTCATCATTAAGCTTTCAAATCACATTAAAAAACACTTATCGCTGTCGTCTCTTGATTAAAAAAATACAGGACTTGAATTTCTAAATTGAAATATATTCAGCATTCATGCTTATGTCACTACTCAGCAAAAGAAACATGCTTGACAAATTTCAAATAATAAGAACCAATAGTTCAAAAACGGGATTTTTTTATTTATAAGACTCCATTACCCCCCCCCCCCAACTCACCTTAGGAATCGATTTTCTCTGTCTTAGTGAATCTCTGTTCAAGAAAAGAAACATGCTTAAAGTGTTTCAAGTTCGTAGGTTTTAACAGATCAAACAAAAAACAGGATGATATATTTTTTTTTTATCTCTAACGCCGCCGTAACTCCCTTTTGAAGTCAATTTCCTTAAAGTCCGACCTTAATGGGTGTGTGCTAAACAAAAAAACATGCTTCCCTAATTTCTAGTCAGTAAATCCAATGGTTCGAAAAGGGACAATTGTTTGTCTATAGCATTCTGTAATTCCTCCCCCCCCCCACTGGATTCTATTTTCACAAAACACATTCTAAACGAATTTACTCAACAAGAGAAACATGACTGCCGCAAATTTTATGTCTGGAAATCTAATAGTTCTTGAAATCCCATGATGAAAGAGTGTGTAAGTTACATTTCTCATGCATATAGATTTATACATTGTAAAGAATAGTAAAAATTAAATATTATTTTTTCAGTATTTCAAAAATAAAATGTTTACATTATCGACTTTCAGTATCTAATTTATTTATCTGCCGTCTGGGGGGCGTTGTTCGTTTGTAGCCGGACTTCTGCACTCAAGGTTGCGGGTTAACCCCGGCACAAGTCGGTGGATTTTCATGATGCAGAAAACCGATAGCGGCCATGTTGTACGATTATACGGCATGTAAAAGATCCCTAGAGTGTCTATTTGGTTTGGGTTCTCTCTGCAAAATGAAACCTTAGTTCAGGTTCGTATTCTCAGAGCTTAGGTGGCTTCCTTTGGGGAGGAAACTGGTCATAAAAATTGCTTGCGTTGATTGGTATCGCCTATATGGTGCCGCACTAAAAAGAGATACCAGCTTCGGGGAATATACTAGGTCTGCAATGGTAAAAGACCAATCTGCTGCTCATTCGAAATAAAAATAAAAAAAACTAAATCTTGTTTTGCATAGAAATCTGCCAAATTCTCGTTTCAATTCGTCAACGGGCACAGAACCTAACAAAATAAAAAAATATTTAAATATTTTACTCCACAAGTTTTCTTCCCCTATGATGTAATCAGCAACTATTTATTGTAGAAGTTTCTTTTTCTTTGTATTGCTTGTCGGTTCCTGCTTCCCTCTGATCCCCCTTGTCTACCCTCGGACCTGGCTAGATGTGTGTGAAGAACTGAATAATCAGTAGACATGATTCACTCTAATTATTTTATTATCACCAAAATAAAAGCAAGCACAATAAAAATCCAACTAAGAAATTTGATCAGTTTGTAGAGCACGGAGGTGAGACCCGTTAGTCTGGGGATAATATTACGGACCCTCAACTGATTCCACTATGACTTATACAAGCTCAATATAAACTACATCGCGCACGAAAAAAGCTAAACTTCTATCTAAATAAGGATCATGATACCTGTACTTTTATGAAGTAGAGTCCTACAGTTGAGGCCTTCAATGCAATCCTCTTATCCGGATTTAATCTCCATCGAGTGATCCTCTCTTAAGACTTCTTCCATTGATAAACTCAGATTTGCACTTAATAATTTCACGATCCTCCACTCACCCACTAACTCCCCAAACTTGCGAATACAGAATTTACATAATGTACTTAATTTGCATAATCACGTTTCCTTTCTTCGGTAAAAGTTGGTTGGTAAAACTATTTTCCCAGAAGAGTCCGCAAGGGGTTAGTCATAGACACGTATAGATTTTTCTTATACAATCTTTCAATTTACTTTTTTCTCTCTCTGAATTTTCAGTCAGTTCTTCTCCCCAATATTACATCATTCCACTCGGTTAATGTTACGATGTCTAAAATCATTGAATTCAAATAGTGAGGAATTACACTTCATGTTTTTTAAAAAAACCTTTCGCATATAATTCTTCATATATTATTAATCTAGCTGTAAGGCCTTCTTTTATTTCTGTATATATCCAGATCGCATTATTTAATATTTGCATAATTATTACGGAGTTAAAAAAAAAAAAGCAGAATTGACAGATCTGTGAAGAAAACAGCATCGAAGAAATTAATTTAATTGTGTGGAGTTTGTGTTGTCAGATTCTTCTGGAATTTCCGGTCGATAAAAACAGTTATTCTTTTGATTCATTGAGTTGTCGAAGTCGTAACGAATAATGAAAGAATGTTCCATAATCAGTTATTACATTTCAGTTTCGCCACTGAAACTGCGTACTAAATTATTAATGAGAATAAGTTATTGAGAATAAGTTTCTATACAGCCAAGCAAGTTTGCAGTATTTGTGATACATTTGTGTTCATATCCTAAGAGTTTATTTTTATTGAAAGAAAAAGTGTTATCCATCGCAAAGTTTTGTTGATTGTGTGTGTGTGTGTGAAATATACTTAAAAATAGCTTTAAATAGATGTGAGTAAATATTATTATATTTTTAGATTGTCGTATGAAGTTTGTGACGGGTCTATCCGCGTTAATTTCCAAACTAATCCTCTTGGGTTACTTTGGGGCCAGCATTTATTCTATTTCACAGCCTCTTCGGGAAAAACACGAGATAGTTATATGCTAATTAGTTCGACTATATAAAGTCTAGATTTCGTAAGAGTGAGAGAGAGAAGGAATTGCCAAACTAAATGTAAGTATCGTCTACGAATCACTTCAACGAGATTAACGCGTATTTGATAGTATTATAGTAAAAAACTAGATTAATCATTAAAGGAATCAAAACAATTAGATTTAGTACCGATCTGAAGTTAGCAAGAGTTCGTCTCCTTGTCAATTCTGATAGTTGAGATTACTTAGACGGGAATATTAGATTTGAATGTTAGATTTGAGTATTAGATTTGAGTATCAGGTTTAATCTAGGTATTAGAGAAACACTCCGAGGTTTCCACTTACAAATTGAGCTTGTGCTTGTTAATTGTATTTGTCTGTCTTCAATAAATAATTATTGTTATGGCTTTTGTTGGTGATGATATGTTTCCTCCTACATCAGGCGCGTCGGGCAATGTGAACCCAGTCCAAGATAGGACTGGGGTACGACAAGTTTATAAAATTACGTTTTATAAAATCGTTAAAAATTAATATCGTCATTTTCTTAACTTGAAGAAGGAAGTTTCCCAAGCAGATTGATTGCTTTTTAAGGTTGCACTTTTAAGCTCTTATTGGTGAAGGACCACCTAATTTTATACTATGGTCAAATCCTCGCCCCCCTTCCAGCTGGTTTGATTGAATTGATTGATTTTTGTTAAAATCACACTCTTAAGGTATAGTAGGATTAATGATCATATACTTTATAATTTTGAACAAATGACAAGAACGTCATCTCTGCTGGTACCCACTTTCCGAAATTCCCCATCACTGCAAGGTGAAAACATTGAGCTTTGACAGATTTAAAATCCATTAGAATCTCAACACGACGGGTCGTTAGTGACGCCTGAATTTCTGATTCGAAAAAAACACCTCAAGTTCCTGACGGCTCAGGTGTCGACTTCATTTTCTAATCTCGTTCCATATTTAACAAGGTTAACAGATCGTGAATAAGGCAGAAATAGGCAATTGGGGAAAATGATTCAGTAATTTAACAAAAAAGGTATGCGTAAAACAGCGTTTTTTAACTGAGGGGGGGGGCTCCCCCAAAAGGGGTGTGATAACCCTACGCGAGGGATGCGAGCACATCGAAAAGTCGAAAATAAAAGATTATTTAAAAGAAAATTATTAATTTATTGAAAGCAGCAAAACAAAATACATTCTGACATTATAAAAAATAAAATACACATTACACTGATATAATATACTTATAAATGTGTCAGTAATGCTCAATGTATTTGATAATTAATTTATCAATACTAAGTTAAGAACAAGTTTAATAATTACTAGTGACTCCCAAGTGAGATTGTTATATACAAGTTATATACAAGGTTTAGTACTTATCTCGATAATTTGTACGGTTTATAATTAAGTCGTAGTGAGGCTTTGGCACCAAAGTACATTATTATTGCATTCAGTACATCGTTATATTGTATGGATGGGGCGATGATTGAAAAGTGGGTTGCAAACATTGAGAAGCACTGGGGTAAAGTGATGTGGAAAATTATCCGTGAGTTTAGATTTCAAATTCGTCATTTGGCCGTAGTTCAAAATTACGATGCAGGTTGGCTGTGTTTGGCAGACCCTTACAGGCCAAAATAGGCAACTGAAATCAGTAAACAAACAACGTAATTTATGTGGCATGGATGTAAAAAGCAGCGTTCCAGCTGAGATGTCACATTCGTCTTTTGATAAAGATTGAAATTTATGAGAGAATTTGGCAATGGTTAGGGGATCTTTTGGCGGGCAGAAATTGGCAGAAGACTTTCAGTAACGATAGTCATTGTAGCTCCATACCTCACAAAACCCGTACCTGTAATATTGTATACATTAATGTTTTCATTCAGATCAATCGCAACTGTTTATATTTTTTTAATACACTTTATGTATAATTCAGAAATGTAAGCTATCTGATTTTAATAGCAAATATTTTTGTGATTCTTATTTTTCAATGAATATATTTACAATCAACTCTTGAAAGAAGTATATAAGATGTTCAAGAAATATGCTCTCATTGGATATTAATAAGCAATAAAATATACTGCAATAAACAAATTTCATATTTGTTTAACATTCATTTTTATTTGCTGTAGCTTATTGATCAAGTAACGATTAAAAGCATGCATTCAAAAATCCTCCCACGATCAGAAGGTCGTAAAAGTGGTAAAAGTCTCAAATATAAATTTTAAATTTTTCTTCTTTTCAGCAAAGATTTTCTTAAAATCGTTTATCACTAAGTAAATAAATATTTTTACAATAGGAAAACGCTTTAAAAGAAATTTGATATTTTCATTTTTTCTAATCTTATTATTGCTTTTTGGTCTCAAATGAAATTCGATTTATCATCTCTTATATTATCCACGATTTTGCAAGTCTAGATTTTTATAAAATATGAGTGATGAGTGAGCGTCAATTATAAATGAGGTCCTTGATAAATAGACCGTGTATATTTTGCTTTCTATTTTGAATCTATCAAAACCGACTGATGGGAATTATGTAGAAAATTTGTTTTCTGAAAAGCTAAGATTGATATTAATATGACAAACTGATTTTTTCTGCAGTACTCATAAATATTAAAAAATTGGATGGTTTTAGATCTGATCATCATATATTCTGAATCAATGACATCATTGTTGTCTCAGAAAATTATTCTTATTTTCCATTGTTTTCTCTTTCTGATTTAAAATATAAAAATATTACCGATCAAGGGGTATATTTTTAGCTACTCATAAATTGTTGCTGACCACTTTTGATATTGAATTAATATTTCAAAAATTCTGTTATGAAGCAAAAGTAAGCAAGTGTCTACTATAATTGGTATTAAATTAAAGCAAAACTGACACGAAAAATTAAAAAAAATTTTGGCATCAACACATTGACGCGTGATTATTATAATAATTCATATTTAATTAGGAAATGAAGAGATAAAATAATTGGAATTAGCAAATTAAAAAAAATCATGACAATTTTCACCCTTCCATGCTTATATCGAGAACTGTTTCTTCTTAATTAGGCCTTCTTCTAGGCATTTCTTAGAGTCAAAAGATTTTTTCCTAAAAAGTTTTTGAAAAAGACCACAAACTACGAGATTGATAATAATTATTTGTTGAAGTTACCACTATATAGTAACCTTACAATAAAAAAATATATTGTTTTATGTTTTATTAAAATTTGATCCACTAAAAGAATCATAAATTATATATATATATATATATATATATATATATATAATGTCAACATCAATATTACTTTTTATCCCAATTATTTAAACCTAATTAAAATTAATAGTAATCCTGCTAAAACTAATTACGTGGATGTATTATTGCATATTAAGGTCTAAAATTATAGAGCAATATTTATGATAAAAGAGATGATTTTAATTGTAACATTCTTAAAGTGCCATACTGGAATTTGAATTTATCTATATGCAGAAATATTATTTTCAATTATATTTATCGTAATAGCGTATTAGTTAGTGATAATTTTAATATATATTTAAATTTTAATAACTTTATTAAACATTGTCTGGAGTATGGATATCCTGCTAATTTCATAAACTGTTGTATTCCTATCAGTTTAGTGTAAGCAATATGTAATAAAAATAAAAATTTTAATTAGTTGTACAGTTAATCGATAGATGGCGCCTCATGCTAAGTAAATTAATAATTCTTAATTAATGATGTTTGTTACCGCTCGGTTAAATTTGCTAATTCTAAGCCATACTAACCAATCGAATGGACTACATTTATTGACGTTATAATCACATGATAACTACAATTATGTTTTTGCAGCCAATCAATTTATAAGTTCATGTGACGTCATAGCCACACAATAAATCTAATCGTGTGTCTTCAACCAAATAGATTAAGATTAAGTGCTTCGCTGTTGCGAACTTTTGGCTTCTTATAGAAACTTTCTTTTAAGGTATCCAAACACGTTGAAAATTACCAAATTCAGTCAAGACAGATATTTTTCTTTTTTCTTTTATTGAATAGAGCTATCTTTTAACTTTACGAAAAATACTTTGTTTTGCTTATACGCTACCTAGAGGCGAAGTTACAATCAATTTTATGAAGTTCAAAAAACCGGAAGTGGGTTTTTGATCTACCAGAAGTGGGCATTTAAATTGCTCAAAACCTATCATGGCGAGTCTGATAACTCAAAATATTACGAATGTATTTCAATAAAAAATTTTAAACCTGATATTTACGTTTTTCTAGAAATTGTACTAAAATATTTCTTATTGTACGAATACCTTTTGAGTTATGGCTTGTTATTCAAAAAATGGTCTTATAAAAAGTGTAACATTTCTTATAATGTTTATTCAATCAGCTCTAAAATTTTCAAATTTTAATACAAAATTTAAACTTTTAGTACACTTTCTAGATAAATGCATCTAATTTGTTTTAGTAATACTTTTACTAATATATGTTTATTACTTTTTTCTCTAACTGCTTTGAAGTTTTCAAATATATTGCTAAAATGTCACTTATAATTATAATTTTTGTAAAATTCAGGTAATTTATTTTAATTATTGGTAGTTAAATAGTAATATTTATTGGTATTGAGTCCTAAAAGAGCATTTAGAATGTTTTAGTATGTTTGTTAACAGTGAAAAATCATACAAGTAAGCAAAATACGTTATATTTGAAAATAAATATAAAATAGAAATATTTTGTTTAACCTTAAGAACTTTTTGATGAAACATTTTTAATACCAGAACATCTATACCCAGTTATAAAATTTGAAATTTGATTAATAGAACAGCAAATACAAGTTTAATGTCAGTTTTGAATTCAATGAAGAACTCGTGATAGATATTTATCATATCACTGTTATGAATTTAGCCCATTGTAATTATAAACTGATGTTAAATCACATACACGGTCCAAATCAATACCTTATTGTTCTATATGACTTGTCTTTGATTGGTTTTTGAATGGTATGTAAATTAGATTTGAAATGTCTAGGTTAGGTGTCATCCACTCATTTGTCCGTGGCTCAAGTTACGTGTAAAACAACTCTCTTGTGCTTTTGATGCGACATTATATGAAACCAATGTGACATTAATTTTAATGAGCTCTAATTAACTGGAATATCTCTACCACCTTAACGCGAATGGGTTACTATAATTTTTTTCAGGCATAAAAAAAATGTTTTTCTTATGGGAGTACTTGTTTAATTTCTGAACACTTTTGCATATGCATAACTAAAATAAAAATAAATTTTTAATGTGTCATACTTAAATAACTGTGTAATATAAAAAATTTTCGTTTAAAGAATTGTTCCTTAAAATCTGTGGTATTTTCAAAGTTAATTAAAATACACACAAAACCTTTATTTAAATAAAAACCAAGAATATCACAGTTTCCTCTTGCTTATGTTTCATAGTTGTTTAACCCGTTAACTGAATTGCCCGTATACTACACGGGCTCTGCCGCAAAACCGGTTTGTCCGTACGCTGTATGGGAACTGATATTTCATCCTTTCTATCTTTTTGATTCTTACAGGGAATATTTTATTCTTACATATTTTTAATTCTTACAGGGAAATTATTAGTGCTAATATTTTTAAGACACGCAGTTTGTTCAAAGGTCTGAAAAACTTCTCATCCAGGATTTTCTATGTGGTGAAGGCGGGAATTTTAGACTGAAGACATGATTTTAGGTTCTTGAAAATATTCGATACAGAACGGGGATTGGCAAGGCAATGTGCGATTTGTTGCTTGAGAAGAAATGAAAATGGAAAAATAATCCATTGCAAGTCTGAGTATTCCAGCATGCTTCAAATTGTTTGTGCATATATATACATATACACAATATTTTCAATCGTTTGAAAAAGAGGAAGAAACATGAAATATTTTTGTAAGTATGAAATAAGTTCGCTTAGAGGTATAGAAAACATTCTTCATAACATGCAGCGTGTATTTAGAATAAGCCAACATTTAAGAAATTTTGTGTCCCACAGTTATAAAATAAAAAGTACCGAAAAAACTAAAATAAAAGTCTTCTATTTTCGCATACTTTTACGTATTATGCTTATTTATATGTAATATAAGCTGTACCTTTTTTAGTAACATTTTGGGCAAGAAGAAAAATAAATTAATCCCTCAAGAAGTTAAACTGAGCGGCACCTTCAGATTTAATAAAATACACTAAAGCATTTATTCAAACTAAAATAAAAAATTCAAAAATATTATAGTTTCTCTCCTACATATACACTGGTGTGTAAAAATTAAGGACGAGACGGTTTTTTCAATATAACTTTGTACAAAAGCATTCCAAATCAACACATTTAATACCGTAAGATCCCCAATACGTAAGGACATGAGTAATGTAAGCAACACTTACTAAAAGAGAAATCAGAGGAATAAAAAGAAGCTTTATTGAAAAAGTAGCATGGAGCGCAATGCGACTGAAGGCCGAAACATCCCTGTGATGGGTGTCCAGCAAGAAATATCCGGTCTTTAGTAGGGAATATGATCTCCCCTGACTGCTAGGCAGGTTTCACAGCGTCTGCCCGTGCTGAGAATGAGGGTGTCAATGAGTTGTTGAGGCATTGCTGCCCATTCGTCTTGCAGCGCCAATCGAAGCTCCGGAATCGTTACTGGTGGTAAGGTACGAGCTGCCAAGCGTCTGCCTAGAAAATCCCATACATGCTCGATGGGATTGAGATCCGGAGATCGTGCCGGCCAATCCATACGTTCAATATCCTCACTCTCTAAGAGCTGTTCGGCAGCTACTGTGCGATGACATGGTGCATTGTCGTCCATGAAAAGGAACTGCGGACCCATAGCGCCTCTAAAAAGACGCACATATGGAAGAAGAATCTCGTTACAATAACGGGTCCCGTTGACTGAACCTGCGTCGAAGATGTGAAGGACTGTACGACTACCAAGCATGATGCCTCCCCAAACGAGAACACCGCCACCTCCATACCTGTCTCTTTCAATGATGTTCGAGGGATGATTGCGGCTTCCCCGCTCTCTCCAGATGAGTAATGCGATAAGAATCGCTACTCAGACTGAATCTGCTCATCAACATTCATTGTCTCTCCAATTCCGGTATTCCCGGCACCACAGAGAACGCCTTCTCCGATGGGCAGGCGTTAGAGGTACACACCGTACAGGGCGTCGTGCAAACAGACCACCACCGTGCAGTCTTCTGGCCACGGTAAAACGCGATATCGGTCGTCCAGTCTCCTGTGTCGTGTGTCTAGCGATTTCTCCCGCTGTCTGCCGCCTGTTTCTTCTGGCCTGTAAGGAAATATACCGGTCATCTGCGGGTGTGGTTCCTCGTGGACGACCACTACTGAACCCCTGGATAGCTGTTCCTGTAGTTTGAAATTGTCTCCAAAGTCGTGAAACGATGCTGTAAGCAATTCCGAACTCTGTGCAGCCACACTTGTCACACTGCGACCTTCCTCCAACTTCCCAATGATTCGACCTCGGGTAAAAGCATCCAGATGTCGTCTAACAGATTGATTATTCGCCATTTCTCGCTGAGGCAGCAACTCGGTGTGATTTTAACTGCTATACGGTGTGCAATCTCTTTGCCAGATATACTAATCTTACACCGACAACATGCTTTACTACTCAGACACTCCCCCATTACGTCTACCTGCATATCTGCGTATGTGCTACCGTACATCACCTCACTTAATCTCCTGATTGGTCTTTCTGTCCGCTCTGCCTCTTCGTTCAGCTGATATGCTAATTTTTCGACTTCGTCCTTAATTTTTGCACACCAGTGTATATCTCTATATATGTATATATATTACGGTAGTTTTTATACAATCAGTGAGGAAGAGAGTACCTATAGAAGCACAGAATTTTGATCCATTATAGAAACACAGAATTTTAATTTCAGCGAAATTGTTTTATGCCTTATATCATCAATTTCCTACATATTATCCTTATGAATATTGGTTTCTTCTGTATTTAACAACTGTAAATATTCTACAGGATTAAATTGATAGTTAACCCTTGTTTTATTGTATTTACATTCCATCCAATGCTTCACAATTATTCCTTTTTTTTTTGGTTGGTACTTAAAAAAAGTGTATTTTCATAGCAATTGAAATTTAAGCTTTTCTTTGTCTGGTACCTTTATTATAATGGAAAAGAAAATTTTCCGTGTTAAAAGTGAAACCCAAACTTAAATAAAAAAACTTTAATACCAGGGCAATTCTCAGTAAGAGGATATTTAAGAATGGGACTAGGAATGTCCATTAAAATAATAGTAGTTGAAAGATATGGGGGAGGAAAAATTTCTTATTATTTTCTAATCTTATTAAACCATACTTGATAGGGATGAAAATGAACGATGAATAAAAAAAAGGAAGTAAGGTTAATAAAGGGTTATAAAATTTTATTTTTAGATTTATAGATCGATTATGTGAAGTTAAATATTTAAACAGTTATGCGTAATATAATTTTCTGCCATTAGCGGTGAGTAATAGCAGATAAATTAAGCCTTTTATAATGTTCCAAATTAAAAACAAACAGTTAAGATTGCCCAATCTTCACTGTAGATCTAAAATATGTTTTTCTGTCTTTTTGATGAGGCCGCGGATTGGTAATTATCATTACAGACTTAGTACATTCAGCGGGAGCTGGTATCACATTTTAGTGTGGCACCATATAGTTGGATATTAATTGCCACAATGTAATTTTGATAAATTGTTTTCTCCCCAGAGTGAGAATCCTTAGCTCTGACGGGGCGAAATTGTATCAGGAGTTTAATTTTAAACAGAGCATTCAGGCATAACAGGTACTCTACGGATCTTTAACAAACCATATAATCATACAACATGGAAACTGTCAAAATTTTTGTATCATGAAAATCCATCGACTTGCGCAAACAAAACCAGCGCCAAGCCAACTACGCCACCTATATTTCTATAGATAGATCTAAAATATTCAAATATATAAAAGATTAAATTAGTGAGGATGTATACACACGGAAATTATGTTTCTTCCTTAAGTTGTCTTTAAATAATTCTGATATGAATAAAGATATAAATTCAGAACATTTTTCAAATAGAAAATAGTTCCAAGATTATTTTTTTAGTTTGATTTCTATCGAAGAAGTGAAAAAGCACCAGACTTACTCACTCCCTGAATCTACCCATTCTTTCTAAAGTATAAAGTGCTAAGATATCCGACTACTTGCGGCATTTTTTTTTTTTAAATGGAGATGTGGGGAAATTTTGTGTGGTTTTTAAATTCGTTTAGGACATTTTAAGAAAAATACACTAAAATTAAGAAGAGAAAAAGAAATTAATATTGCTAAAATTGGAAAAAATGGGCAAAAATTTACAAAAAATAACATATACGAGGCCCATTCTGTGCCAAAAGTTTTTGATCAAATTTTCAATTTTTCAATTCTGATGTGTTTTTATGTTATTCATTTTTGAAATGACCGTCAGGATAAGAGATATTTTAATTTTTACAAAACCTAAAGCACTTTATCTTAGTTTTTATATAAACTGCTTCAAAAAACAATGATACTATTCACATAAGAGACTGTAAATTTTGCAATAAAACAACGATTGATAAATCTGAATGTTAAACATTTCTACTATTATATAGAACATACACAAAGAATTTCACAGATAATTATTTTCAAAACTTTTTCAGCAATCGCTGACCCGTTTGAGCATTTAAAAAAAATCACATTTCGAGTAAAAAGCGTTTTAATGTATGACATCTTGTTTAAAGTGTAATGTCATCTGCTCTTACTAAAACACTTGTAGTTTTTGTTCTAGTGAAAGGAAAATAATAAACTAGGTATTTTTGTAAAGCTTATAAGAAGGCATATAAAACAAAAACATAAAAAAATTGTCAATTTTTGGCAAAATTATTAATTTTAGCGTAGTCGGATACCTTGAACTTTTTTCTACAACGTTGGTCTGATAATGCTTTTCACTTTACCTATTATGTAAAAAAAAAATAGTTTATTTTTGTTTGTTTTTTCTAAATTTAAAAATACCGGGTGGGCAAAAAGTCTGTAAAAACTTTAAAAATTTATAAAACCCAGAAAATTAAGCAAAATAAAAAACTCATTTGCAGGTTTAGCATCGATAAGTCACGGGATTTTTTTTATGATAAGGAAAAGAAAAAGAAAAAAAAAACACCCGTTTTGTACATAAGTGAAAAAAACTCGCAAATAACAGAAGTAATGTTACCAAATAATTTCTTACAGCAGCATGTGCTCCACATATCCACCACCACAAGTGAGGACACATTCCAAGAGTGTCACAAATCCAGCAACAGCAGAGTGCACAGAATGTCCGCCTGTATACATCACAGCTCTCGGTGGATCGCATTTTTCAAATCCGACAGATTGGATGGACGGGATTAATATATGCGGGAATTTTAATATCCCCACAGCCAAAAATCTTCTGGAGTCAGATCTGGAGATCGAGGAGGTCATGCAAACTTGCAACGTCTGCTAATGATTCTTAGACTTGGTCGTCCGGATTTTATACGATACTCGAGTGATCCATTTTCCTCAAATCGCTGAACAAGCTTTATGAGGCATATCACTGTTGAAGGCCCTTTTCCAGTCTTCACATTTTTCGGAAGTCGGAATTTACGCAACAATTGCCGATTCCTTGTTCATGAAAAAGAGCTTCCAACAAAGCTTCGTCTTTCTCTTCAGCATCCTTGTTCACTTAGTTGGCATACAACGGAGAATTAGATCTGGATCAAGAGCATCAGTATTTATAATCGCCTGTCTCATCTGCATATTTCCAACTCAGTTGCTTGTACGAGCACCATTTATTGGCAGGTTTTTTTTCTTATCTTAAAAAAAAAATCCCGTGATTTATCGATGCAACCATTTTGCATTTTATTTAATTTTCTGGGTTTTATAAACTTTTATAGTTTATACGGACTTTTTTCCCACCCGGTATATAATAAATTAATATATGAGTGCATGTTACAATGTCATAAATCTACAAGAAGACTGAGACATTTTTTTACCGAAAATATGTCTCATGTTTGATGTAGGGTTCTTGATATAAAATGAAAGCATTCTGAATTCAGAACGAAAATTTCATTTATTTCTGGCGCATAACAAATATCACTTGGAAGAATTTTGTGTTTTTCAAATTTTATGATAAATACTGTAGTATTCAGTTAGTGGATTAGTACAACAATTTTGGACCTTGTACTTCTAATAACTGTCCTATAGTTGGGTTGATTCATATTAAATCTATCTAGCCTCTGTGGTCACTAATAATGTAGAAAGTGCAGTTCCAGCTGGTTGAAGTCATTTTTTTGGAATACCTCAAAAATTAGATGTATGTTTCAGAAACCCAAAGTGTTCTTTATAGTGAGACTTCCATATCAACTAATCCTAAGTGTAAGTATCACAGAAACAGAAATTTAATGCAGTGGCTATACTTTAGTATCCCCTACTCATGTTGGCGGGCTAAAAATCCATCTGATGTTGATATCAAGTCACAGAAGGTTGTCGGCGCTAAAGTAAGTTAAGCTTAAAACACTAAATAATCGACTAAATATTAGTACACTTTAACGGTACATCTTACCCACTTCCATCCGTATAAAATAACCATTTAGTCTGAAAAGGCTGTTCTAAAATTACACCCTTTTTGTTTGAAATTACGAAAAATGATAAAAACAAATTCAATGAAAAACGATTCACATTGTAAGACATTGAAAGTTGACTGTAAATAAATCCTTGCTGCCAACCCAAAAAAGAAAATTTAGAAAGAACATTTTTACGACGATTTTTTCGAAAAACAAATGTAATTCCACCACAAAGAATTAAAAAACGAATAAATACAATCATAAATAAATATATTTACAGTAAAATGTACTACAACTCCCCAAAAACTGCTCGAAATAGTAATTTCCGATAATAAACGATTCACACTGTAAGACATTGAAAGTCAACTGTAAACAAATCCGTGTTGCCAACCCTAAAAAGTAAATTTAGAAAGAACATCTTTTATGACGCCTTTTCGAAAAACAAATGTAATTCTACCACAAAGAATTAACAAACGAATAAACACAGCCATAAAATGTGCTACAGCTCCCCAAAAACTGTTCAAAACATTCATTTCCGCAGAGATATGATGACATGATATCTCCATTTAGCTGTAAAATCGCCTAAAAACTGAATTTTAAAAAAAAGCGAATTTCGAAAAAAAACTCCTCGAGGTTAATAGCATAATGACCTACAGCTTCTATGTGCCAAGTTTCACAAATCTGGTTTGCTTAATTTGGCCGGAATAGCTGAAACACACAAACAAACAATTTCTTTTATTAGTATAGATTACTGAACATTTGTGAAGAATAAATATAAATATGAATGATATTTCATTTTAAGTAATCTTACATTATTATTAAAAAATAATAAATTTTATATACCTCATATATTTGCTTAAGGTATCCGACTGGTTGCGACAACTTTTTTTTTAAAAAAAGGAGATATGGGGATTGTTTTAGATTTTTTTAGTGTTTTTTAAGAAAAATATGCTAAAATTAAAAATAGAAAAAGAAATTATTATTACTAAATTGGGAAAAAATAGGTAAACATTGACAAAAAATAGCATAAACGCTGCCCATTCTCCACTAAAGGTTTATGAACAAATTTTTAATTTTTTCAATTTAATGTGTTGCTATATTATTCAATTTTGAAATGACCGATAGGATAAGAGATCTGTTCTTTTTTACAAAAACTAGAACACTTTGTCTCGGTTACTATATGAAAATGCTTAAAAAACAGTGATTATATTCACATAAGGCACTGTGAATTTTGTAATAAAACAGTGATTGATAAATCTGAAGGTTAAAACAATTCTACTATTATACAAAACTTACATAAACAATTGCAGTTAATTATATTCAAAACTCTTTTAGCAATCGCCGACCCCGTTTGATTATCTTCAAAAAATCACATTTCGAGTAAAACACGTTTTAAAGTATGACATCTTGCTGAAAGTGTAATGGCATCTGCTTTTACTAAAACACTTGTAGTTTTTGTTCTAGTAAACGGAAAATGATAAACTTGTTATTTTTATAAAGCTAATAAGATGGCCCCTAAAATAAAATCATAAAACAAATTTGTCAATTTTTGACAAAATTCACAGTTTTTGGGTAGTCGGATACCTTAAAATACTTCCAATATTATCGCTGATTAAAAAATTTTATCCATTTCATGAATTTACAAGAACTACTTGTTCTGTTGAAAAATAAATTATAGGTTTAATATAGGAGTTTATTAGGCAGTTAATTTTTAGAAACTACCGAGAAAATATTCAAAGTTTTGGTTGATGAAATGGATAAGGGCTATATATTGATATGCCCTATTAACTTGGTTATGGAAAATGTATTCGTCTCTGTGGACCATACTTTTATGAACCAATTATCGTAAGTAATGCTCTTATCTCTTTCTTAACTCTCTTCCTTTAAGATTTTTGCCCCGATAAAAACATTTTTCTCAAGAAGTATTCAAGATGTTTTTCTATACCAGGTTCTTTCACAAAAATGGAATATAGTCATAAATTTTGAAGTAACATGGAAAGATCTGTGGTAGGATAAAAATTGCTAACAAAAAAAAACATAATCATAAGGAGAATTTACTTATTGAGTTAGAAGGAAGTGCTTCAAAAAATTATATAAGAACTTTTAAAGTCTTATAATAAATTCTTTTAAAAATTTTAATAGGTTTTAAATGAAGTACTTGGGATGGGTCCTGTCCGTGTCTGTGTCTAATCCTGGGGAAAAATATTTCTTAACTGCTGTATATTTATAAAATCTCTTCCCGTGGAAAAATCGTGATTTATGTTAATTTGTGTTCTTTTTAAACTCTGGCGAAGTGAGTGTAGGAGGTGGTCATTGGGCTGTTATAGAAATTAGATTATTAAAATCAATGTCAGAAGCCTTCGGTGTTAAGAAATATCTTTAAGCCGCGTCAACTAGTGATACCGCTCAACCCATAACCAATGTTGTTGTAACACCCCCCCCCCTACTCTTGTCTACTCTCGGATCCGGCTAGATGTGTAGGAGGAACTTATTTATAAGACGACGTGATTCACTAAAATTGTTTTATTGTTACAATATTCAACACAGACACAATAATAAACCAATTAAGATAGTTTTGATTAACAACTAGAGAGTGAAGTTCAGACCAGGTAGTATGGGGATAATATTTACGGACATTCAATTATATTCCTACAAAAACTTATACGAGTTCGTTTTTAACTCGGACGCGCCCTAATAATTTACTCTCTAACTTCTATTTAAATAATGAGCACAGTTTCTGACTTCTTGTAATTCAAAATCCTATAGATGAGGCATTGAACAGTAATATTTGGCTTGATCACTTCACATCCGAGCTATTCTCCCTTTGGTAAACTTCAGTTCTCCTTTCAATGACTCTCAAAACTCGCGAATACAGAACTTATATAATAACTTAATTTGCATAATCAGGTTTTCTTATTTTCGGTGAAAGTTGGTTGAAATAATTCTTTCCCTTAAAGAATCCCCAAGGAGTTAGAGGCTGCATATAGATCTGACACACTGTTGCATCAAAATGTGGTTGCTTGTTGTTGTTGCTTATGCCAACTAATCGACAGTAACATCAGATCAAGGTCCACGAAATTCATCGCGGCTAAGGGCTAGATTTTTACGCTTGTCACTAGCCTTAGCTTTGAGCACCATGGAGGTGACAGTATATAATGTGGCTTTTTTTTCCACCCCAATTTTGAGAGAGAACACCCTTGAGGTGGTCAGGAGCCTCCCACCTCTCTTCCTTTTCCACCAACCACACGAAAGGACTTGCGGCATGACGGCTATTTAGAGTAACCCCATGCCGCGAAAGCATTATACATTTACAAATATCCATGCCTTCCCTGGGATTCGAACCCAGCCCCTACGGCACCACAGTCAGCGTCACTTACAACTATACCAGATGGGCGGCTTCACATGTAAATCACATCAAAATGTAACCCAGATAAGTGACATAATTAATTGCCTTAGAAATTTAGGATAGTGATTAATTTGACCCCTCTCTTGGTTAATTAGATTTCTTGATAGTTAATTGATAGTTAAAGTTATTGATTTTATAATAATGGTTAATTATTCGGTGTCTTGAAATTTCCCCAAAGACCAAAGGGTCGCGACATATTTTCTTTATCATTGTACTTATATTTCTTTATTATGAATAACTTTAATTTGATGTAATTACCGGAAATTTAATGAAACACGATGCAACTGTTATAATTTTACTAGCATAATATATAATACTCATCGAATTGATCAACTCCTTTTGCGTTCCATTTTCCCAATTTGGGATTCAAATTTCAAATATTCTGCAGTAAATTAAGTGAACGATATTGAGTACCAAGCTTTTCATAAAAATTTAAGCAAATGAGGGTTAAATTACGAAAATTAATTGATATAAGATAAATTTAAATGTATAAAAATCAATGAACTTTTCAATATTATTTACCTTTTCCTTCAAATTATTATTGAAAATATATAATATATGAATCATTGATAATTAAGTAACAATTAAATACCAGACAGTAATTGTCTTATTTTAAAAGTAACCATGCCAAAAATTCTTTCATCTCTTCAGTGGGTCAATAATTAAGTACCAAGCTTGCTTGGAAAATAAACACTGAGGGGGGTCGAGTCAGATTGACCACCTGACTGGAACATCTATTCATGTCCTTCCGTGAACAAGGTCAAAGGAAAGATAAGTACAACAGGCATTGGCTCTCAAAGGCTGTTGCGTAACAAGTTTAGTTTAGTTTATATACCATAAAGTAATTTCTACGTTGGTTTCACACACTTTATTAACTATTTTATAATTAGAGTAACAATATCATTCTACACACCTAATTATAATTTAGTTTTTTTTTATTTATGTTTTATTTATGTTTATATATATATATATATATTACATCGGTGTATGTTGGACACTCAAAATACAACATCATAAAAGAACACCCATATCGCATAAGTTTTTTGTCGTGCATTTTTGTGATGAGATGTGCAGAGTATTGGAATTATAGCGCGATGCATATTATGGATAACTGCAGTTCCAAAAGGCGTTGTGTAAAAGATCGGAATATCGTTTAGAAGTACTTTAATTATTTATTCGGGCAATGGCTTTGTATGAGTAACTTCAGTATATCTCTAAGAAGACTATTAGGGTCATTCGAGCTCGTTTTTGTGTTCAATCAAGGTACAATTGTTGCTTTTATATTATGTGGATCACCCTTCCAAAAAATTGGTGGTTGGAATAGCGAAGCCACTGTCGTGTCCGTCAATGATGGATGTTGGAAGGAAAAATTAACCAACGTCAAAGATTACATCAACCTTATCCCATCATATCATATGTTAACAAGGCAGTGAAGGATAGCTCTGCCACTTTAGGAATTATTTAACAAATATCCCTCTTTGCACAACGTTTGGTGTATAATTCTACCGTTTAACCAAGTGAATGGCAACCTTTTCTCTGTGGCGTGCCAAGCCAATCTACCAATATGATTCAGTGTGCCACACAGTAGGGCATTCTTGAAACAATGTGAGGTCAATAATATAGATTTACAATCAGTTTTATTTTATATTATTTTTGCATCATTTAAAGATGTTTATTAGCATCAAAATTGAAAAAAAAAACATAAAATGTGACTATTTCTTCAACAAACATTTTTTAAAAATTAAAATTTTACATATATTATGTATTTTAATCACATTTATTAAAATTAGAAATAGACAGCATAAAATATAAGTATTTTCCTTCATTATAATTTAATAAAAATTTTAATGCGAATCTAATGCTTGCGCCACTATTTTCTTTCGCAAAATCAGAAGTATAATTTGTGACTTTCAATTAGACACGATTCTGAGGATTCAGTAGTTAAGCAATTTCTTTCAAGACTCGGAATGTTTTTCTAGTGTGGACAATTTTTTTACGTAGATATATAGAACCAAAAGCGTAAAGCAGAGTGCATGCAATTTTTTTTCTTCAAACAATTAAATCTCTAAAGCATTCATTAATTTACAAAAAAGCTGTAAATTTATTTTTAGAGTTATGTTTCAGACTTTTTCGTAATTCCGTAATTGTCTATAATTATAAAGATGTTTGTTATATAAGGTCCATTACAAATTTATTAAATTGAATCCACTCAAAAATTGACAAATTTGTTGAGTAGTTCAGAATGCCACTGAGAATTGTATCCCGTGCCACATGTGGCAGGCGAGCCGTAGGTTGTTGACCCCTGGTTTAACCCATCCTTTGGCATCATTAACACAATAGAATGCCCTTGTGACGTCTATTGCTACAGTTGTTTTCTCAGGCGCATGCATTGCTAAAACGTTTGAAAGAAAATTAAATGAAAGATATAAATAATTGTAGAATATTGTTAATAAACTGTTTTCATAACAAAGGACTTATTCGATTTTCTTTATATTATTTTGTTAGTCCACAAGTAACGTGTAAATTTCAAATTCAGAATATGCATCAAAACATTTTGTGTCCAAACTGTACTTTAAATATAAACACTAATAAAATAAGATACATAATTTTTGGAGATAAATTATATTTTTATTGATCGCAAACTCTGTTTTTCTGCAGTCGAATCTAAATTCTATAAACTTACAGACACAAAACTCTACACCAAGAAGTGCTCTTTTTTTATTCACTGTTACATATATCAAAAACGCATATGGACGCAAAAGAACAAGAAATAGCTTCTTCATATACATATGCATTCAAAAGCATTGACATAATGTTGCACAACAGAAACGCATACATTTTTCGAAAATGATGTTCCCTCTTAAGAATTCATAGATTGTCGTCTGGAATTTTTTTCGCATGCCTTACGAAGCAAATTCGTGAAAAAAGTTATGAAAGCATATTGAAGTCACAGTGGCAAAAACAGATCGGGACAAATAAACTCCTTTCAATTCTAAGATTATGATAAGAATAAATTTTGTGCCTGAATACGATTTAATTTATTTTTTCAAAAAATGTTAACGCTTGTTGTTGCTTTTTGATAAAATTTTAATATTTTTCAAGGAGATATTTCTCCTTTTCTGGAAGTTATTTTGCAGAAATGCTCTTCTGCATTTTACTTTATTTGTATTGATTTAATTGTTTTTAATTTCTTTGAATGAAAAAGGATGAGTAATTTGGTTTTAGGGTTTTTATTCGCTCAATAAAATCAATTATATTAAATACTTTTAAAAAGTTTATTTTTATTAATTTTTTCTGTGATTTAATTTCTTTAATTTTAACAAAACTTAATTTTAGTTAAATTTACCTGGAAGCATCTAACTCATTCCTTTCGACTCTTTATTATTAATTGTATACAAATTACTTATTTCGAAAATTTTATATATTCTTTCTATTTATAAAAAAACATAGTTTTAACTTTAGAAAGGGGTATCGCTTTTCTCTATATCTATAATACATTTTTAAAGAAATCATATTTTTCTGAAATTTTTTTCATCTTCTTCTTTTTCAATGCTAGTTCTAAATTTAATTATTTTCTTCACATTTCCGTTCTTTTATTAAATTAATTAATATTTAACTCTATTCGGTCAAATATGAGCCTGATGCCAGCAAAATCAACCTATCTCTCACCTATTAGCGAAATTTACATGGTATATATCCACTAATCCTTATGTATCATTTGAATGACATAAATTTTAAGTTAATCAAATACTTGTATTGGATAAGCGAATGGTTTGCTAGAAACTTAAAATTGATTATACTGAAGTATTTCTGAATTCGGCATTAGCGGAAAGTGGAAGTTCAAAGAAGGAAATTTCTCATGCATTATCCGAGGCTTTTAGAAGGTATTGAAATTTTTAAATTTACCATCAATTGTAATCTTGTAAATGTTCATATTCAGTTAATCATACTAAGGAAAAAATTCACATTTCGGTGTTCGAATTAGTATTTAAAGAAGAAATTTCTCATACATATCCGAGTCTTTTAGAAAGTATTGAAATTTTTAAATTTGCCATCAAATTTGCAAATTTTATATTTAGTTAATCATACTAAGGAGAAAATTCACATTTTGGTGTTCGAATTAGTATTTAAAGAAGAAAATTTCTCATGCATTATCCGAGTCTTTTAGAAAGTATTGAAATTTTTAAATTTAGCATCAATTGTAATCTTGCAAAAATTATATTCTGTTAATCGTGCCATTGAGAAAATTCGTATTTCGATATCATTTAATCTAGTTTAAAAGCCGTGATAATACAGTGGATAAAATCTGACGAAATGCAGATGGAGGTGTCCGAATCGAGTCCCTGGAGTAAACCCCGATTTTATGAAAGACGAGGCAGTAAGTCCAATGAAAATGAATGCACTAAGAGGTAAAATAGTGGATTGATTGATTGGCTTTTTTGGTAACACTCTGAAATAACACGAGGGTTATTGGAAACGAACCTTGTAATTTTGAACCATAATCGACTATCCAGGACACCTTGTTAGGTGGCACCTTACTCATCAAAACTCCACATTACTCCAAAGTGATGGCTTTGAGCCTTAAGGGATCCAACTACCCTAAAATTGTGAATTTGCCCAAAAATTGCCAACTTTTTTATAATGAAAATTTATAGGCCATCTTATTAGCTTTGTAAAAATACCAAGTTTATTATTTTCCATTCACTAGAACAAAAACAACAAGTGTTTTAGCAAGATGTCCTACTTTAAAATACGTTTTACTCGAAATGTATTTTTTTAAAAGATATTCAAACGGCGAAGGGATTGCTCAAAAAGTTTTGAAAATAATTAACTGAATTTTTTTGTATGATCTGTATAATAGTAAAAGTGTTTTAACTTTCAGATTTATCAATCAGTGTTTTATTACAAGATTTATAATCGCGTATGTGAATATAATGACTATTTTTTAAGCAATCTCATGTAATAGCTAAAATTAAGTGCTCCAGTTTTTGTAAAAATTAAAATATCTCTTATCCTGAAGGTGATATCAATAATAAATAGCAAAAAACACATCGAAATTGAAAAATTGAAAATTTATTAGTAAACTGTTTGTACAGAATGGGCCCCATTTATGCAAATTTTTGTAAACTTTTACCATTTTGGTAATAATAATTCCCTTTTCTTTTCTTAATTTTAGCATATTTTTTTAGAATGCGCTAAGTAGATCTAAAAACCACAAAAAAAGTCACTATATCTGATTCTTTAAAAAAAAATGTTGTCGCAAATAGTCGAATACCTTAAAAGGTTCAATAGGCAGCACGTCGGATCGACTTCAGTGGCATCAAGGCTTTGAACCACGACTCAACAGAAATATCGTTTAACGTGGAATTTGTGACCATGTCCACTTCACTACTGCACTCATAGCAACATTGCAGTTTTTAAAACAGGTACCACATTTGAACTCATACTCGATAATTTATCGTGACTTCGGTAAAAAAATTACAAATCGATAACCAAATATTTTTTTAATAGTAATGAATGTAAATTATTGGAAGACCAAATTGATTTTGAATAATGGTATATTTTTTCCTCATCTTAAATATGATTTTGCCATATTTCTACACATTTTGTTCTTCACAGAAATCGTGTACTTGTTTAAAGTATCCGACTACTTGCGACAACTTTTTTTTAAAAAAAAATTGGAGATATGGGGATTATTTTGTGGTTTTTAGATATGTTTAGTACATTTTAAGAAAAAGATGCTAAAATTAAGAAGAGAAAAATAAATTATTACTTCTAAAATTGGAAAAATGGGTGAAAATTTATAAAAAATAACATAAACGTGGCCCATTCTGTACAAAACGTTTATGAAAAAAATTCCAATTTTTCTATTCTGATGTGTTGCTATGTTATTCATTTTTGAAATGACCTTCAGGATAAGAGATATTTTAGTTTTTACAAAAATTAGAGAACTTTATCTTAGTTATTATATGAAATTGCTTAAAATCTGACAGTGATTATATTCACATAAGGGACTGTAAATTTTGTAATAAAACAGTGATTGATACATCTGTAGGTTATAACACTTCTACTGTTATACATAATATATACAAAAATTTCAGTTAATTGTTTTCAAAACTTTTTCAGCAATCTCTCTGTCCCCATTCGAGTATTTAAGAAAAACACATTTCGATTAAAACGCATTTTAAATTATGACATCCTGCTTAAAGTAATGGCATCTGATTTTACTAAAACACTTAGTTTTTTTTCTAGTGATCGGAAAATAATAAACGTGTTATTTTTATAAGACTAAAAAGTTGAAAAATAAAAAAAAATAATAAACATATTGTCATTTTTTGGCAAAATTCACAATTTTAGGCTATTCGGATACCTTAAAAAGACTTAATACCAAGTTAAATGTATTAAATTATATTTGTGTGTATTTTATATAGAATGCATATTTCCGTTTTTTATTTTATCAAAAAGAAACTATTTACCAAAATATTCGAAAGAAAGATAACATCAAATTAACAATAAAAGTTTTTAGAAATTATTTTAAACCATTTTAATGTGTTTCTAAAAACAAGTATCAATTTTTTTTCTTTTTTCTTGTCGAGTTGAAGCAAATATTTAATTTTTCTCTACCCCTCTTTAATTGTTTCCTAAAAAATGGTTCACATCTGAATGTTCTTTTTCGTCAGAAATACTTTCGAAAATCTTTTAAATGGGTCTTGAAATCAAAAAAGGGGAAAGAATTTTTTTTTTAAATAAAAGTTCTTCTGAATTTTGCAAAGTTATAAAAACCAGAAGAATTCAAAACTTGTCTGAAGAGAGCACTTAAAAACACCATCTTGATTTTCAATGACTCTTTTTGTTACATAAGAGAGAGAGAGAGCCTAGTTTTTATATGCGTGTGATAACTGACCTCTCTAATTATAATAATTAGATTCAAGTAATATAATTCATTAAAAAAGTATCGTTGCTATTGAAAAGAACATTAAAAAGTCTGAATAATTAAATAACGCTAAAGAAGGGAAAAAAAGATGATTACACATTTTTTTCTTTACAATTATTTAATTCCTTCAATGTATTTTTTATTTTTTACTTTAGTAGTTAAGGGTAAAATTAATTGTACCTAGAAAAAATTCTGAATATTTCGTTAAATGTTATTGATGGTGCAGATTTTAAAAAATTAAATTAAAAGTACTACCTATATTTTTTTTCAAAAACATAATAAAATGATATATATTAGAAAATAAATATTAATATTTTTTCTGAAAAACATTTTTTGTAAAATGATTGAAAAGATTACTTTTCACAACTGATTACTTAGAACAGGTTTTATTTTTTCCTCTAGTTTTTAAGACTCATTATCACCAAAAAAAATAATGAATCTTTCGTAGTAGGTTATTTGACAATTCCTGTTAAGGAAATTAATTTGTTAATTTTTGTTTGCATTTAAATATTAAGTGGTGTTATACATCTTCCCCTTTTTTTTTACATTAAGTATAGTTTTCCATTTAAATGTTTTAAAGAAAAATTAAAAATCCTTAAAGAATTTTTTTATTTTAATTTTTTAAAGTTTATTTTACTAATTTTTAATGTGCGATATACGTACGTCATTTTCTGGTAGTAAAAGCCATTATGTGTAAATAAGTAAAATTTGGGGAAAAATTTTTACTTTGTGAGCTTTACTAATGTTCTGAAATTGAATTATTTTATTCAAACTGGCCATTTTCTTCTATTGGCGTTTTCTATTGGAGATCTCTTTCATGAGATCTTTCATAATGAGTATACTGCAAAACAAGCAAAACAAATCGTAAAAAAAGGGCTCTGTTTTCGAATGACGTTTCCGAATGTCTCAAATTGTGTGTCTGGTACATCAGTATTTATTTAGTGTATGCAGGATGTCCCAGGTTAATAGGGATAAATTTTAGGTAAGCTCGGGAACACATCACGGGGATTCAGATTAGCATAACGATCTATGCTCGGAAACGTCTTCGTTTGACGCTAGATGGCGTTGTTCACAAAATCATTTAAGGAAACAGACCTGCATTACCGCAGCTAATGGAGTGCTATCTCGCCTAGTGCTGTCAACCAATGGAAAACAAGACTCTGGCGCGACTTCAGGAGTTTTCGTGCTACCTTCGGATGCGTTCCAAAGAAGTCACCTTGAACACGTCTCCTTGCCACCTCCCCTCAACCAATCAGGAGAGTCTGTCTTATAAAAGCCCTACCACTTTTTGTCCACATATACTATCCAGGTAAGGGATGGAGGAACGCTTCGCGTTTCATTTCTCAGTGACTTTCAGCTTCCCATTACCACAGTCATTTGAGCGGTCGTCACCGCAGATGAGTATGGAACATTTTACAAACACCGAGCTGGCAGATATGGACCTTATTTACCGATTATTAGAAAAAAATGCACGATCAGCAGAAATATTGTATCGCGAAATGTACCCATAAAAAATCCATCGTATCGCTTGATGTTCTCTAACTTGTATCTCAATTTGTGTGAATATGGATCATTACGAGGTAATAGGCATAGTGATGGAGGGCCATGAATAATTCGAACTCCCAACATGGTACTAGGATTCCTTCGAACGGTATCGAACACATTTTGTTCCATGAATGAAACAAAATGTGATGTATACTATGTTCTGCCTTTACCATGTCTCCCTATGTAGTGATCCATATCCACGCAAATTGAGATACAAATTAGCAAACATCAGGCGTTCCGGTGGATCTCTCTGTGCATGCATTTCGCAGTACATTTCTGCTAATTGTGTACTCCATTCTGCCAAACCGTAAATCAGGTGCTTATCTGCCAGCTTGGTGTTCGTAAAACGTTTCATACTCCTCTGCGGGCGATGACAGATCAAATGACTGTGATAATGCAGGTCTGTTTCCTTAAATACTCTTGTGAATGCCATCACCTAGTGTCGAACGAAGACGTTTCTGTGCATGGGCTGCTATGCAAATCTGAATCCTTATGATGACCTTTTATGTGTCTACCTTTAAAGTTTGCCCCTCTGAACCTGCGGCACCCTGTATAGGTCGCTTGCGATAAGACATCTTTTTAAAATTTATATTTCGATATATCGTGTAACATTTAAAAACCTCCCCGAACAGAAGACCTTCAAGAAGATAGTAAAATTAAAAGAAAAATTAGTCGTAGAAATGAAACGTGAAATCTTGAAAAGCGAGAACAAGGTTTGAGCTTGACTCGTCCTACATACACATACAATCAGGCGACCTTAATGATTTGCACTATCCTCAAGATTAGTC